>OX377620.1:120458149-120745126 GCA_947397865.1 Polietes domitor
TGAGAAGCAGCGACTTACGATAAAATCTTAGCCTCATTTTGTATATAAACGTTGACAATTATGTATCAGCACAAAAAAATTAAATTCAACAATAAAAAATATTTTCAGAAAATGTCGGTTACGATAATTACGCGCTATGGGCTCGATATTAGGGGTTATTATGGGTATTTTCAGTCCTAGTGAGAGAAAAATGATTCCGTTTGGGCCGATTTCACCCAGTTGCGAGCAATTTTAGACCTCATCACTCTCGGACAGACAGACGGACATGGCTAGATCATCTTTATGGAGTCTTCGACGAGTATTTCAAGGTGTTACAAACTGAATGACAAAATTAATATACTCCCATCCTATGGTGTAGGGTATAAAAATAAAATGTATATAAATAATGAAAAACTAAGAAAATGTTGTTGATCAATTTTTTCCTTTGTTTGTCCCATTGCACTATGGTCCCAAATCCATTTTTATACCCTACACCACTTCGTGGTCTAGGGTATTATAAGTTAGTTTTCCGCCAAATGTTTGTAACACCAAGAAATAATCGAGCTAGACCCACCTTTAAGTATACGGATCGGCTTAGAATCACCAGCTGAGTCGATTTAACGATGTCTGTCTGTCCGTCCGTCCGTCCGTCCGTCCGTCTGCTGTCCATCTAAGCTTGTTCGCACTCTACAGGTCGCAATTGTTCACCGATTATCATGAAATTTGGCAGAAGTTACATTTTTGGGCCAAGGACGATCGGTATTGGAGAAAATCGGTTCAGATTTAGATATAGCCCCCATACAAATGTCGCTCCCGATTTGACTTTTTCCGCCCTATAAAGCACATATAGTGTCCGATTTTCTTCAAATTTTGCATAACAGCTTACAATCTAACTAAAAATACCTGTGACGAAAGCGGGTAAGATCGGTTCAGATTTAGATATAGCCCCCATACAAATGTCGCTCCCGATTTGACTTTTTCCGCTCTAAAATCCACATATTGTACCCGATTTTCTTTAAAATTTGCATAACAGCTTACAATCTAACTAGAAACACTTGTGCTGAAAGTGGGTAAGATCGGTTCAGATTTAGATATAGCCCCCATACAAATCTCGCTCCCGATTTGACATTTTCCGCTCTAGAAACCCCATATTGTACTCGATTTTCTATAAATTTAGCACAGCATCTTATAATCCAACTAGAAACACATATGCAGAAATTAGGTAAGATCGGTTCAGATTTAGATATAGCCCCCATACAAATGTCGCTCCCGATTTGACTTTTTCCGCTCTAAAATCCACATATTGTACCCGATTTTCTTTAAATTTGACACAACATCATATAATCCAACTAGAAACACCTATGCAGAAATTCGGTAAGATCGGTTCAGATATAGCCCCCATAGAAATGTCGCTCCCGATTTGACTTTTTCCGTTTTAGAAACCACATATTGTACCCGATTTTCTTTAAAATTGACACAACATTTTATAATCGAACTAGAAACACCTATGCTGAAAGTGGGTATGATCGGTTCAGATTTAGATATAGCCCCCATACAAATGTCGCTCCCGATTTGACTTTTTCCGCTCTAAAATCCACATATTGTACCCGATTTTCTATAAATTTAGCACAACATCTTATAATCCAACTAGAAACACATATGCAGAAATTAGGTAAGATCGGTTCAGATTTAGATATAGTCCCCATACAAATGTCGCTCCCGATTTGACTTTTTCCGCTCTAAAATCCACATATTGTACCCGATTTTCTATAAATTTAGCACAACATCTTATAATCCAACTAGAAACACATATGCAGAAATTAGGTAAGATCGGTTCAGATTTAGATATAGCCCCCATACAAATGTCGCTCCCGATTTGACTTTTTCCGCTTTAGAAACCGCATATTGTACCCGATTTTCTTTAAAATTGACACAACATTTTATAATCGAACTAGAAACACCTATGCTGAAAGTGGGTATGATCGGTTCAGATTTAGATATAGCCCCCATACAAATGTCGCTCCCGATTTGACTTTTTCCGCTCTAAAATCCACATATTGTACCCGATTTTCTATAAATTTAGCACAACATCTTATAATCCAACTAGAAACACATATGCAGAAATTAGGTAAGATCGGTTCAGATTTAGATATAGCCCCCATACAAATGTCGCTCCCGATTTGACTTTTTCCGCTTTAGAAACCGCATATTGTACCCGATTTTCTTTAAAATTGACACAACATTTTATAATCGAACTAGAAACACCTATGCTGAAAGTGGGTAAGATCGGTTCAGATTTAGATATAGTCCCCATACAAATGTCGCTCCCGATTTGACTTTTTCCGCTCTAAAATCCACATATTGTACCCGATTTTCTATAAATTTAGCACAACATCTTATAATCCAACTAGAAACACATATGCAGAAATTAGGTAAGATCGGTTCAGATTTAGATATAGTCCCCATACAAATGTCGCTCCCGATTTGACATTTTCCGCTCTAGAAACGACATATTGTACCCGATTTTCTTTAAATTTTGCAGAACATCTTATAATCGAACTAGAAATACGTATGCAAAAATTGGGTAAGATCGGTTCAGATTTAGATATAGCCCCCATACATATGTCGCTCCCGATTTGACATTTTCCGCTCTAGAAACGACATATTGTACCCGATTTTCTTTACATTTGGTACAACATCTTATAATCGAACTAGAAACACCTATGCAAAAATTGGGTAAGATCGGTTCAGATTTAGATATAGCCCCCATACAAATGTCGCTCCCGATTTGACATTTTCCGCTCTAGAAACGACATATTGTACCCGATTTTCTTTAAATTTTGCAGAACATCTTATAATCGAACTAGAAATACGTATGCAAAAATTGAGTAAGATCGGTTCCGATTTAGATATAGCCCCCATACACATGTCGCCCCCGATTTCACTTTTTCCGCTTTAGAAACCACATATTGTACCCGATTTTCTTTAAAATTGGCACAACATTTTATAATCGAACTAGAAACACCTATGCTGAAAGTGGGTATGATCGGTTCAGATTTAGATATAGCCCCCTTACAAATATCGCTCCCGATTTGACCTTTTCCGCTCTAAAATCCACATATTGTACCCGTTTTTCTTTAAAATTGGCACAACATCTTATAATCCAACTAAAAAATCAATATAGGAAGTGGGTAAGATCGGTTCAGATTTAGATATAGCCCTCATACAAATGTTGCTCCGGAATGTTTAACCGATTTTGACCAAATTTTACATATTATATTTCACCAATAAACAGACATGGTGAAAGCGGGTCACATCGTTCCAGGTTTTAATATACCCCCATACAAATGTCATTTCCGATTTAACATTTTTTGTCAAACACATACATTTACAGGATGCAAAAATCCTTCCCGATTTCAATTTTTTACCGAATTGAATTGTAATGAGAATTGTTTGGGTGATGCCCATATGTCCATACTTTGGTATGACTTTGGTATACTACTGTATAATTTGTATTTGTCTGTCGGACAATAGGATTAATTACCATATTATTTACCATATTCGTTAAATTTGACTAAAGATTATATATGAATATAATTTATATAATTTGTATGAACAACATAAAATTGTTCCCATGAAATACCTGGGTTTAGTAATCAAAGCGAGGTACATACGCAGGGAGTGGTGTAGGGTATTATATAGTCGGCCCCGCCCGACTTTAGCCTTTCCTTACTTGTTTTGATATAAAGTAGTTTTACAAATTAATTTAAATCAAGACTTAAAAAGAAAATAATAAAGTGACTATATTATGAAAATTGACGGCAAGAGTTAGTAGTTGAAAAATTATATTTAGTAGTTGAAAAATTATAATTTCAAAGAGTAAATGTGGAAGTGTTCGTCTGAGGTTGTCGTTTATGGTGGAATTAATATCTTGTCAGCATTTTTCGTCAAACTCCAAAAATTGTCATTTTATTTTATTTTATTTTATTAGCCATAGACATATATATGATTATATTTCTGAATTAGTTTTGTGTACGAGACCCATCAATATTTTATTTAAAAGGTATTGAAAGTGTCTCTATAATTGTATACAACATCATTCACCTTTTAGTACACATGTATACATTTTACTTTAATTTTGTAAATTAATTATTTAAATTGCAGCTTAAAGTATACTATTTGTATGCTATATTTTGCTTTTGTAATAATGTTTAGAAAAACAAATTTCGTCAAAATAAACAACTCTTCATTCTTTTAAGCTTTCATAAAATTTTGTTTTTGGTCACCCAGTACCAATACAGAGTACAGAGTGATAATTATGTTGGTTATATAGTGAGTTTATTATTATACCCTACACCACTTCGTGGAATAGGGTATTATAAGTTAGTTTCGCTCCAAATGTTTGTAACACCAAGAAAAAATCGAGCTAGACCCACTTTTAAGTATACGGATCGGCTTAGAATCACCAGCTGAATCGATTTACCGATGTCTGTCTGTCCGTCCGTCCGTCTGCTGTCCATCTAAGCTTGTTCGCACTCTACAGGTCGCAATTGCTGTCCGATTATCATGAAATTTGGCAGAAGTTACTTTTTTTGGCCAAGGACGATTGGTATTGAATTTGGAGGAAATCGGTTCAGATTTAGATATAGTCCCCATACAAATGTCGCTACCGATTTGACTTTTTCCGCTCTAGAAACCACATATTGTACCCGATTTTCTTTAAAATTGGCACAACACCTTATAATCCAACTAAAACCACCTATGGTGAAATTGGGTAAGATCGGTTCAGATTTAGATATAGCCCCCATACAACTGTCGCTCCCGATTTGACTTTTTCCGCTCTAGAAACGACATATTGTACCCGATTTCCTTTAAAATTGGCACAACATTTTATATTCGAACTAGAAACACCTATGGTGCAAGTGGGTAAGATCGGTTCAGATTTAGATATAGCCCCCATACAAATGTCGCTCCCCATTTGACTTTTTCCGTTCTAGAAACCACATATTGTACCCGATTTTCTTTAAAATTGCCACAACATTTTATAATCGAACTAGAAACACCTATGCAGAAATTGGGAAAGATCGGTTCAGATTTATATATAGCCCCCATACAAATGTGTTTCCCGATTTTTCCGCTCTAGAAACCACATATTGTACACGACTTTCTTTAAAATTGGCATAACATTTTATAATCGAACTAGAAACGCCTATGCTGAAAATTTGTAAGATCGGTTCAGATTTTGATATAGCCCCAATACAAATGTTGCTCCCGATTTGAATTTTTCCGCTCTAGAAACCACATATTGTACACGACTTTCTTTAAAATTGGCATAACATTTTATAATCGAACTATAAACGCCTATGCTGAAAATTTGTAAGATCGGTACAGATTTTGATATGGCCCCAATACAAATGTTGCTCCCGATTTGACTTTTTCCGCTTTAGAAACCACATATTATACCCGATTTTCTTTAAAATTGGCAAAACATTTTATAATCTAACTAGAAACACCTATGCTGAAAGTAGGTAAGATCGGTTCAGATTTAGATATAGCCCCCACACAAATGTCGCTCCCGATTTGAATTTTTACGCTCTAGAAACTACATATTGTACACGACTTTCTTTAAAATTGGCAAAACATTTTATAATCGAACTAGAAACACCTATGCTGAAAGTGGGTAAGATCGGTTCAGATTTAGATATAGCCCCAATACAAATGTTGCTCCCGAATCTTTAACCGATTTTGGCCAAAGCGAGTCACATTATTACAGGTTTCAATAAACCCCCATGCAAATGTCCTTTCCGATTTAACATTTTTTGTCAAAACATACATTTACGTAATTCAAAAATCCTTCCTTATTTCACTTTTTTACCGAATTGAATTGGAATGAGCTAGAAAGTGGGGTGTATCATATAGTCGGCTCCGTCCGACTTTAGCCTTGCCTTAGTTGTTTGGGAGATGCCCATATGTCCATACTTTGGTATAACCCAAATGGGGCCCCATTCTGCACTATTACAGCTCTAGAAACTACATCTTACATCGGATCTTCATCAAATTTTGCAGATCATTCCATGTTTCAACTAGGAATACCTACCGTAAATGAGAAATATATTGGCGCATGTTTTGGCACAGGCCTCAAGTGTTTTTATAGGCCCCCTTCAAATGTCCGTTCGATTCATCCTATTACCGCTGTATAATCTGTATTTGTCTTTGGATCTTGATCAATTTTTCCAGATCTGGAAAATTTGATCAATTACTTTATTATTTACCATATTCATTAAATTTGACTAAAGATGAATTTATAGTATAGTTTATATGAACTACATAAAATTGCTCCCATGGAATCAAAGCGAGGTATATACGCAGGGAGTGGTGTAGGGTATTATATAGTCGGCCCCGCCCGACTTTATCCTTTCCTTACTTGTTTTATTTTTATTTTTTGCGTATGATGTAATGTCTAGCAAATGTGCAAAATTACAAGACTGTATGTTTATTTTTCGACTTTATGCCATAAAAAATGGATTTGGGACCAGTGTGGGGTGGTACAATTTTAAAAAATGGAGTGGAATAAATTTAACGGAACTAAGTACTTGAAATGTAAACATTTTTCATTTTTTAAAATTAAACATTTTAAAACATTTTTTTGTGTTCATGAACTAGAGGCTGTAGTTTCCTTTTTATATGGCAATATTGATTCCACATAAAGCGGATCAAATAATGCCAACAATGACCCTTTCTGTCGCCTGTGTGTTGAATCCAATAAACACTATCACACCATTGAATTACCCAGCGGGAAAAAAGGCGTACGCAAGGCCTTCTTAGGGAGGCGCAAGGCATGCTTGCTGCATTCTATACTCATTTAAAATTAACACAGGGTAAGATTGGAGAGCAAGGCCTTGCCCTCTCGCTTCTATTCGCAGGCAAGGACAAAAGGCCATCTAGAAGGCATCCTACCAAAGACCTTCTGGAAGTCCTGCAACCAAAGCCCTTCCAGAAGGTCCAAAAATAAGGCGAAAAATAAAAAAATAGGACGAACCAATGGACCAGATTTTTTTCAATATTTCTGGCCTTGTTATTGGCAGTATATTAATTTTCAATTTAAATCTTTCAACATTTTTTCAATTTAAATTTTTCAACATTTTTATTTGCCTCGGCTGGAATTTGTACCCATGATCTTCGCATTGTTAATCGGATGTGCTACCTACTAAACTACAGAACTTTATTGTCTGTTTGTGTCAAAAAGTTTATAGAAACACACGACCCTTAATCAAAACGAACACCTTCGCTACTGCCTTCTTTTGGCAGGCCTTTTAGCATGCCTGGCGAAAGAAGGGAAGTAGGAATGAGCCACAGAATTTTGTTATCCGTTTACAACATGCTTAGCATGCCTATCCGAAGAAGGCAAGCAAGAATGAGTTATCGATCGTGTAGCATCTAAATGGCCTTCTAAAATGTCTTTTCTTAAAAAGCCTTCAGGAATGGGTGTAATAATATTTCTGAAGAAATTATGAAGGATAAGATAAATATTTTGTTAATAAAGTAAGAACATTTTTTGTTTGTTCTTGAAGAGGAGTTAAATATTTTTCTGTTTCATCACTGATAAATGGGTCTATATGAGAACATGTATAAAGACATTTGTATAAGGGCTATATCTACATTTAAACCGATTTGCTTAATATTAAATATCGTTCGTATTACCCCGACAAAATCCACATATAAAGTTTCATTTGAATCTGTCAATAATTGTGACCTGTAGTTTGATTACAGGAATAGATGCACAGACAGATATTGCTAAATCGACTCAGAAAGTGGATCTATGTCGATCTGTATTATATTGCCTCTTTTAGTTGTTACAAACAAAGGCATAACGACAACAAAAACAAATGTGTTTTAACACTAAATAAACAAAACATTTAAAAAATAATTTTAAATGTAATAATTTCCTATTATTTTAAATAAATGTATTTTAATTGAGTTCAAATCAGGAGAATTGTAAAAATATATTTCATAAAACTCGTAAAAATAATAAAATCGACTCCATCCGTACTGCCTTCATTCTTCCAGCATGCTAGCAGGCCTTCTAAAGGAAGGCAATGAAGAATGTCTATTGCATCTATCTAATAGGAAATGAGAAGGCCTTTCTAAATGCCTTCTCAAAGAAGGCAGTCAAGAATGAGTATCGGATTCCTAAATGCTGATGATTTGGCCTTCTGGTAGGCCTTCTTAGAGAAGCGAGGTGAGAATGTGTGCCGAATCTTTTTTCATGCGCGAAGAAGGCCTTCTGGAATGCCTATTTTCAAAAGGCATACAGGAATGTGTTTGGGATCCTAAGAGAAGGCATTTTAGAACGCCTTCTATGGGAAGGCCTTCCAAATTTTCCCGCTGGGCATCTGATCTTGTATTATTGTATTGTATTATTAAATACGTAATACATTTTAAGCGTATGTATATAGGTAATATTTATACCATTATTTGAGTGAAATGTTTTTTTTATAATCTATATATAAACTAAATAATACAAAAAATAATACTTTAAATTAAAAAATATTTATTCAATATTTTAAAAATAATTGAAACAAAACAACATCAAAACAAGTTATAGTACATTAAAATTGGTCAAGTATAGACAATTTTTCTTTTTTAGCTTATCAGTGAATGAAGACAAATCACCATTGTTATAGCGCCATCTGAAACGACGAGTCCAATTATTCTATTATTTTTTGTCAACAAGTAGACGACAGAAATCTACACGATGCATTCTAGCGCTATCTAATGATGATAAGAAATTTCTTTTAATCAAAATTAAATTGAACTTGTTTGCAAAACACGGCTTATGAATCGGCATTAGATGTTTCTGAAACAGCTTATCTCACATCGATTTCAACTAGATCCGAAATAGTTTGTTATATTAATGGAGAATCACATTAAGTTTTTAGTTTTATGTTTATTATTTTTTATTTATATTTATTATTTTATTTTACAATTAATAAAACATAAAACTAGCAATTCTCTTGATGCAATACATGTGTTAATTGTTTTTAGCTGAAAGCAAATATGCAAAAGCTACATTGTATGTACTAATGGATGATGCGACACTATTGTGGGGAAATACTTGACAAGAAGTTATTAATTATTAAATTCAATATATGTATGTTGATTGTATGTTGGTCAGGTATAACATGTCAAACTTCCGACTGTTAATTATTAATCCACTGACGACATTCACAAGTTGGTGAGTCCCACATTGATGGTTTGTCCTTGTACACAATATGCATTTTAGATCACAGCCAATGTTGCCAGAAGTGGAAATTTATCGTCAACTTGACTATTGCAGCCTCTGATGTACCCTACATTTCACATTAATCGTTTTTATTAAAATGCACCATTCGGCAAGGTTTGTTTGAAATATTGAAATATTTTAGATCCCTAATATCAATTTTCCATATCTCGTCACTCTCGTTTAGTAAGTGATTCCCAAAAGCTATGTGTTGTAGGCTTATTAGAGCTGGGTAGTCGCATAATAAGAGCTCGACTGCCTCTTCATCCCCATCGTTGTCGCAGCTACGGCAGTGATCGTTGAATTGCAGCTTCATTCGTCTCGCATGGTTTCCAATTGGCGAATGACAGTCGTCAGCTCTGATACATTTCTGTTACTCTGGCTTAGATATATTTCTTGATACATTTGTTCTACTCTGGTTTCTGGTAAGTTTTTTTGTAAAATTGAGGACTGGACATTTGACATGAAATTAGCTCGGTATAGGTATGTGTATGAAGAGGGGTATATGCATATTATAAGTGAGTAATATTATTTGCATTATTTTTATACCTTCCACCTCACTTTTTCATTCCGTTTGTAACACCTTGAAATATTCATCGGAGACTTCATAAAGTATATGCGATAGCTGCGATTGTTTTGAAAGTTTGTGTATGTATTGTTCTCACAAAAATATTGTATACGAAATTTTGGAAAAAAATGGAAAATTTTTTTCACGAGTTATGATAGTGAAAAAATACTACTTTTTTCAGAAGGTGTGTTAGTTCAATTGCCCGTAACTCTTATAATTTACCAATTGTAAAGTGTTATACCGTACTATGAAGGTAATTTCAATTACTTTTAAAATATTAATTTGTAGTTTTAATTTAGATGTATTTTTCAATGTTTCCATACCTTGTGTTTATAACCTAATGAAAAATTTATAATTTTGATGATTTTTCAATGTAATTCTGGTTGATTTTGTAAAAAAAAATCGAAAAAAAAACGTTAAAAATGACAGCCATCACTACTTTCAAACTCACGTAAAAAGTGATCTAAGCATACTACTTTAAAATTCCAACAAAATGGATTAGTTTCGAAAATCAAAATAAAAGAATTAAAATTGCAAAAACTTCAAAAATCTAACTCTGCTATAACACACCGCATCAGTATTTTAAAAGTAATTGAAATTACCTTCAAAAGAAGGTATAACACATTAAAATCGGTAAAGTATTTCAGGAGTTAAAGTCGATTAAATGAACACACCTTTTGAAAAAAGTAGTATTTTTCACTGTTAAATTGGTTATAAATCGTGAAAAAAATTTTCAATTTTTTTCCAAAAATATATATACAATATTTTTATGAGGAGAATACATACATACACAAACTTTCAAAACAATTGCAGCTATCGAGGTTAAAACCCGTACGGCTTGACATGGAATGACTCATATACATTCTGGGTCGTGGTAAAAATCTAAGACGATCTATCCAAGTCCTTCTATCTGTTGAAAGCTAGGTGGTTCAAATTGTCCCAAATGTGTCTTATGGTTGCAGATCGGTTGGGGTGGAAAGTGGGTGAAACTGGCCCAGAGGGAACATTTTTCCCCTAACAAGGACTTAAATTTCAGCTTTATATGCACTTGAAAATTATTGCGCACATTCGTCTTGTAGCTTGAAAGCACCAAAAAGTGAATAAAAGTTTTAGCGTGCGAAATGGGATAAAAATGGTACCAATGATACGACAACAGCTAGAAACATGAAATTTGGAATGTATATCCATCTAATTGCGTAGGTATGTAAAATAGTGGGATTTAGCAAAATTCGTACTTTTAAGGGGTACAATTGGGAAAGTGGGAAAAAATGGTACCAACCAAACCGCTGAAGTTGAAATCATGAAATTTGGTGTATTCATTCAGCTGATTGTGTAGGCGCGAAGCATAAAGGATATTTTCGAAATTTTTACTTCTATTCTAACTGTACCCAAAGGGGTACAGTGAAATTCGGTGTGTACATTGCCCTGACTGTGTTAGATTCGAAAAATAAATATATATTTCAATACTCGTACCTTTAGGATCAAAACGGGATAAAATTGCTACCAAGAAAACGACTGTAGCTAAAATCGTGAAATTCAGTGGTTACACTCGTCTGTCTTCGTAGACACGCAAAATGTGGTATCGGAAGAATATGGATATGGGTACTATATGTTTCAGTACAAGAATTTGGAATATAGAGCGGAAGAAAAATGTAAAATGTTGTGTCAAATTTGGAGAAAATCGGTTAAATTATCTGGTTTCTAGAGCGGAAAAAGAAAATCTAGAGAGAAATTTGTATTAGAGCTATACATAAATCTGAACCGATCTGACTCACATTTAGTATAGATGTTTCTAGTTGAAATATAAGATGTTGTCTCTATTGGCGAAAAAGTCAAGTCGAGAGTAAAAATTATATGGGAGCTATATCTAAATCTGAACCGATCTGCCTCACTTTCACTATAGATGTTTCTGGTTGAAATATAAGGCGTTGTCACAAATTTGAAAGGGCCGGTTATGTGGTCTCTAGAGCAGAAAAAGTCACATCGAAAGCCAATTTTTTTATGAGAGCTATATCTAAATCTGACCGATCTGGCGCATTTTCACCATATATATATTTCTAGACCAATTATGAGGTACTGTGCCAAATTTCAAGAAAATCGTCTGACTCACTTTCACGATAGTTGTTTCTAGTTGAAATATAGGATGTTGTCACAAAATTTGAAAAGGATCGGTTATAATATGAGGTCCCAATAGCGAAGAAAGTCAAATTGAGAGCAAAATTTTCAGTTTCTGTCCAATTTGAAGAAAATCGGTTAAAATACATGGTCTCTGGCTCATAAAGTTAAATGGCAGTAATTTGTATGGGTGTTATATCTAACTCTAGACCGATCTGGCCCACCTTCTCCAAAAATCTTTCTAGTTTAAATATAAGGTTTTGTGACAACTTTGAAGCAAATCTGTTAAAATATGTGGCTTCTAGGGTGGAAAAAGTCAAACCGGGAGAGACATTTGTATGGGGGCTATATCTAAATCTGAACCCATTTGCTTCCAATTAAATAGGGTTCGTCCTTGGACCCCAAAACTCACTCATGGCAATTTTTGTTTGGATCGGGTTATAATTGCAACGTGAACTTTGATTACAAAAAGTGATTCTAAGTCGATCGGTATACTTAACAATGGGACTATTTCGCTTCCTTGTGGATGTTACAAACAAATGCACATAGACATAATACCCTAGTGGAGGGTATAAATAGGATAAGAATCATGTGTATATTCCCATGGTACAGTCACCTTGGCTGTAGCTGAATCAATAAATTGTTTCTCCCTAATAAACCTAATATTTAGGGCACATTATGAAGATTGCTGCCTCATGCTCACTTTTTGATTACAATTGCAGTATTATATTTATATATAGTAGTATTATATTTGTATATAATAATGTAGCAATACAATTTAATAATTTTATAATAATTTCATGGTATTATTATACTCTCCACCAACAGGATGGGGGTATACTAACTTTGTCATTTCGTTTGTAACACCTCGAAATATCGATCTGAAACCCTATATACTTATATATATTATATTATATTCTTGATCGTCATAAAATTCTGAGACGATCTATCCATGTCCGTCCGTCCGTCTGTTGAAGGCACGCTAGCATCTAAACCAAATTTTCCTAAATGCGTCTTATAGTCGTAGATCGGTTGGGATTGAACTTACTTGATATTGGGTATGCGCATTTGCCCTACAACAAAAAAGTGCACCAAATGGGAAATGAGACAGAAGTGATACATATCAAACGACAACATATCGAAATTCGGGGTGTACATTCCTCTAATTAAGCAGATACATATTTTCTCCAAATTCGTACTTTTAAGGGGTAAAATGGGAAGAGAGGTATAAAATACCAACCAAACGTATACAGTCCTCTGATTGCGTAGAGACGTAAAATAAACGTCTTTTTTTCGAAG
This sequence comes from Polietes domitor, assembly GCA_947397865.1. Lineage (NCBI taxonomy): Eukaryota > Metazoa > Arthropoda > Insecta > Diptera > Muscidae > Polietes > Polietes domitor. Next base: position 120,471,391 of record OX377620.1, read on the forward strand.
TTTGTACTTTTGGTGTTAAAATGGAAAAAAGGGATAAAAATAATACCAACCAAATGACCGCAACTAGAGTCATGAAATTCGGAGTATACATTCCTCTGTCTGCGTAGACACAAAATTCGTACTTTCAAGTGATGCAATGGGTACAGAGGAATAAAATAGTACCAACTAAACGGCTACAGCTAGAATGATGAAATTTGGTGCGTAAGTCCCTCTAATTGCGTAAAATAAAGAGATTTTAGAAAATCATTCTTTTAAGGGGGTAAAATAGGAAACAGGGCATATAAATGGTGCCAATCAAATGGCCGCAGCTAGAATCATGGAATTCGGTGTATACATACATTCTGATAAACACGCAAAATAAATAGATTTTTCCAAACCTTTTACTTTTACATCAAAAATTGTTTGAATCATGAAGTTAGGCTATTTTACGCTATGTACGTGAGAGAAAATGAATTTTTAAAATTTGTGATTTTGGAATTAAAATACAACCAATCTAATTAATCTTTTTTGAAAATATGTATAAGCATATTTATTTTTTGAATTGACTTGAAGTATTATTTCGTATTGGTAGCCTTATAAGCGTGGTTTGAAATAATAAAAATATTATATTTATTTATAAAATTATTTTTTCAATATATGTATTTGTTTTGGTTTGGCTATAATGTAATGTTGTAATGTTACTGCACTTCTACGAAAATCGGCAGCCTCTGTGGAATGCAATCCATGGTGGAGGATATATAAAGTTCGTCCCGGCCGAACTTATCCTAATTTTTTACTTGTTAATTTTAAATATGATTTCCGACATATGTCCGCCGGGGCTACGAATTACATGGTCCATTCGATCAGTCTAATTTTTTACTATTTTATCCAATAATTCTGTCAGTATGGCGTCAATATTGGCTTGATATTGGTTTGTCGGCATAACAATGCCGATGACTTAACATAGACTCATAAAACGTAATCCAGGGGAGTTAAATCGCACGCACGAAAGGGCCAGAGAACCGGACCAATTCTGGAAAAAATGTTAACAAATTGTTTTAAGGAAGGTTAAGAAATCAATTCAAACTTTGTACATTGTAATATTTTCACTAAACTTAGTTTAAGTTCGAAGATGGGCGAAATGGCCACGCCCCTTCTAGTACCTCACACACAAATGGTCCATATTCCTATGTTAAATAAAAACCAACGAAGCTTCCACACGGATAGTTGGAATTACCATTATTGTGGTGTATGGTAATGTTTTTAAAGGGTGATTTTTTAAGAGCTTGATAACTTTTTTTTAAAAAAAAACGCATAAAATTTGCAAAATCTCATCGGTTCTTTATTTGAAACGTTAGATTGGTCCATGACATTTACTTTTTTAAAGATAATTTCATTTAAATGTTGACCGCGGCTGCGTCTTAGGTGGTCCATCCGCTTAGTCCAATTTTGGCATTTCCACGTTTTTGAGTAACAGAGACCCAATTGGTGCGAACGGCGACGAATCGAAAATTGGTGGTCATCATTAACACTGGCCGATACAGCTGCGATATTTTCTTCAGTTCGCACTCTACGTAAGCGTGTTGGTGGTTTAATGTCCAACAATGTAAATTTGGTGCGAAATTTAGTCACAATAGCCCGAATAGCCGCTTCAGTGGGTCGATTAAACTGACCATAAAATGGAAGCGCACAATGAACTTTCTTAACAGAGCACGCATTTTGATAATAAAATTCAATAATTTGCAAGCGTTGTTCGTTTGTAAGACGATTCATGATGAAATGTCAAAGCATACTGAGCATCTTTCTCTTTGACACCATGTCTGAAATCCCACGTGATCTGTCAAATACTAATGCATGAAAATCCTAACCTCAAAAAAATCACTCTTTATAAACACTTTAAGCGTACATAACATGGTGGGATTGCCAAACCTCCTCTGGTACCTTTCACACAAATTACCCCAACCTAACTAAAATTAAAGCTGTTATAACTTATATACGGATAATCGGAATACCTTAAATTAGACCTTTGACAATGGACGTTGGATACATACAATATGGACGATATTGCCACACCCCTTCTGTTGGCATAAGCCTTGGTTAAAATAAAACCGATATAACATACATACGGGTATTAAAAATCAGTTGCAATTTGATATTTGAAAATATTTTTATAATCGCATTAAACCTAGTACCCTTCTAGTACCTCCCACACAAATGTCCCTACCCTAGGTAAAATTAAATCCTTTATAACTCATTTACTCCTGAAATCCATACAGGCCTGTACATAACTAGTAAATCAAAAAAAAAATTCTTTTTTCAAATCCATGCTTTATGCAAGCAGAATTCTATTGGGCCTAGAAATTCTTTTTTAGTTATCTTTTGTATGGGAGGTACCACGCCCCTTTGTACAATCCCGCCCATATTTGCAGCAGCACTTACAACATACACACCAAACCGACGTACCAAATTTTGTTTAAATACCGTTATCAGGAGCAGAAATAATAGATTTTTAATTTGTGGTTTGTATGGGAGATACCACGCCCCTTTGTCCAATTGGTCAAATTTTTCCATTTCCTTGTATTGTCATCGAAAATGATTAAGTGTGCAAAATTTGAGCAAAATTGGTTGAGAAAAAAGCTTTCAAAAATTGATTTCAAATTTTGTGGCACACAAACATATATAATAGAAAATAACCTTATATAAAGCATGGAAAAAACAATTTTTTATACCCTACACCACTTCGTGGTCTAGGGTATTATAAGTTAGTTTCGCGCCAAATGTTTGTAACATCAAGAAATAATCGAGCTAGACCCACCTTTAAGTATACCGATCGGCTTAGAACCCCAGCTAAGTCGATTTAACGATGTCTGTCTGTCCGTCCGTCTGTCCGTCTGCTGTCCATCTAAGCTTGTTCGCACTCTACAGGTCGCAATTGTTGTCCGATTGTCATGAAACTTGGCAGAAGTTATTTTCTCTGGCCAAGGACCATCGGTATTGAATTTGGAGGAAATCGGTTCGGATTTAGATATAGCCCCCATACAAATGTCGGTCCCGATTTGATATTTTCCGCTCTAGAAACCACATATTGTACCCGATTTTCTTTAAATTTGGTACAACATCTTATAATCCAACTAGAAACACCTATGCCGAAATTGGGTAAGATCGGTTCAGATTTAGATATAGCCCCCATACAAATGTCGCTCCCTATTTCACTTTTTCGCTTTAGAAACCACATATTGTACCCGATTTTCTTTAAATTTGGCAGAACATCTTATAATGGAACTAGAAACACGTATGCAAAAATTGGGTAAGATCGGTTGAGATTTAGATATAGCCCTCATACAAATGTCGCTCCCTATTTCACTTTTTCCTCTTTAGAAACCACATATTGTACCCGATTTTCTTTAAATTTGGCAGAACATCTTATAATGGAACTAGAAACACGTATGCAAAAATTGGGTAAGATCGGTTGAGATTTAGATATAGCCCTCATACAAATGTCGCTCCTGATTTGACATTTTCCGCTCTAGAAACGACATATTGTACCCGATTTTCTTTAAATTGAGTAGAACATCTTATAATCGAACTAGAAACACGTATGCAAAAATTGGGTAAGATCGGTTCAGATTTAGATATAGCCCCCATACAAATGTCGCTCCCGATTTGACATTTACCGCTCTAGAAAAGACATATTGTACCCGATTTTCTTTACATTTTGCAGAACATCTTATAATGCAACTAGAAACGCGTATGAAAAAATTGGGTAAGATTGGTTCAGATTTAGATATAGCCCCCATAAAATGTCGCTCCCGAATTCACCTTTTCCGCTTTAGAAACCACATATTTTACCCGATTTTCTTTAAAATTGGCACAACATCTTATAATCCCACTAAAAAACCAATGGTGAAAGTGGGTAAGATCGGTTCAGATTTAGATATAGCCCTCATACAAATGTTGCTCCCGAATGTTTAACCGATTTTGGCCAAATTTTACATATTATATTTCACCAATAAACAGACATGGTGAAAGCGCGTCCCATCGTTCCTGGTTTCAATATACCCCCATACAAATGTCCTTTCCGATTTAACATTTTTTTGTCAAACACATACATGTACAGGATGCAAAAATCCTTCCTGATTTAAATTTTTTACCGAATTGAATTGCACTGAGAATTGTTTGGGTGATGCCCATATGTCCATACTTTGGTATGACTTTGGTACACTACTGTATAATTTGTATTTGTCTGTCGGACAATTGGATCAATTACCATATTATTTACCATATTCGTTAAATTTGACTAAAGATGAATTTATAGCATATAAATTATATTCATATAATTTGTATGAACTACATAAAATTGCTCCCATGAAATACCTGGGTTTAGTAATCAAAGCGAGGTACATACGCAGGGAGTGGTGTAGGGTATTATATAGTCGGCCCCGCCCGACTTTAGCCTTTCCTTACTTGTTTTAAATCTAAAGATTAAATATATTTTTTACCAAATATAAAAAACTCACCAATTGTCCACTAAGTGTACACATTGCAATTTTGTGTCTAATTATGCTTTGTTATAATTAAGTAATTAATATGCAAATTAGAAAATAATATTGAACGGCAACATTGCGAGTTATTTAATTTAACCTAACTATAGAAATTTTATTCGGGTTCGAGAGCATTTGCAGTATCTAACAAAGACAGATGAAACATTAAAACAAAACATACTGTCGTTTGAACCTGTCAAGCCTCTAATCAGTGGTATTTGCAATACCAACTCAAACCAAAGTTCTTGCTATATCTAATGGCAACGAACACGCAAAAATGCAAGTTCATCAATAAAAGAAGCAAGAAATTCTAATGATATTGAAATTATTTCTCGTAGATAATTTTGTGGTTTTCTTGAATAAATTGTTATGTCGAAAAGTCAAAATGATGAGGTGAAACAAAATAAGTTTCTCTCTAGTACATTTAATGAGAATTTTATATGCAGAAAAAATATAAAAACAAGCATTTTAAAATAATAAATTAAATGTATAATTGAAATCTGGGATTAAAAATAAGCGGTTATTCCTGAATACCACGGGGTTGTTATTCTTTAGAATTAATTTTTTTAATTTTAAATTCTAGGTCAATATTTATACCCTGACTCTACAGAGTAGGAAACAAAGTTTAGCGCATTGAAAGAGTGACTTAAGCACTACGTAATTTTTTGAGCCATTCCTCCGTCCTTCTGGCTGGCTTGGTAGTGAGCACGATAACTTTCGAAAGGTAATATTTTCCCCAAACATAGTTTAACATCTTCGAAGGTCGAAATTGTCACGCCTATTCCTATGTTAAATTAAGACTAATGTAACATCCTCATTTGGATATTCGGAATTAGCTATATTTTGGTATTGGTGTATAAAATGTGACGGGGTTTGCCACTCCCCTTACAGAACCTGCCACACAAATCATCCTTAACAGACGTAAAGTTAAAACTGCCATTACTTTTATACGAATGATCTAAATACTTTGTAAGTGAACTTATAGCAATGTTTTCGAATTTACGAAATCAGTTGCAATTTGTTATATGAAAATGTTTACAATATATTTATGTTTCTCCACGCCCCTTCTAGTTCCTTCCACACAAATTATCCCGCCCTAACTAAAAGTCCTTATAACTTCCATACATATCTTCTCTGTGAATGAGGGTATATATAACTTGGTTTACCCGACTGGCGCGTTTTATTTGAGACTATATTAAACCGGCAACACGCGTACTGTTTAAACTGATAACTAGTTATGTAGCAATGCTACAGTAGAGTTTTAATTTTATCCAAGTGCTTGGGGAAATCTTCTTTCATAATCAAATTAAACTAGTAAATCAAAAAAAAAATTTTTTCAAATCCATGCTTTATGCAAGCAGAATTCTATTGGAAATTTTTTTAGTTATTCTTTTAGTTATTCTTTTTTAGTTATCTTTTGTAGAAGGAAAAATTACTGCAAAATTTCAGTTTTTTATCTGCCATAGAACGGCATATATTCAGCACTCTAGGTGTCATAGAACTGACAATATTCAATAATAGGTTTTAACTTCGTATGGGAGGTGCCACGCCCACTTTTCCAATACCGCCCCTTTTTGGCACAACTATGCGAATTGATGCTAGATGCACTTACACAAAATTTCAGCACTCTAGGTGTCATAGAACTGACAATATTCAATAATAGGTTTTAACTTCGTATGGGAGATGCCACGCCCACTTTTCCTATACCGCCCATTTTTGGCACAACTATGCGAATTGATGCTAGATGCACTTACACAAAATTTCAGCATTCTAGGTGTCATAGAACTGACAATATTCAATAATAGGTTTTAACTTCGTATGGGAGGTGCCACGCCCCTTTGTCCAATTGGTCAAATTTTTCCATTTCCTTGTATTGTCATCGAAAATGATTAAGTGTGCAAAATTTGAGCAAAATTGGTTGAGAAAAAAGCTTTCAAAAATTGATTTCAAATTTTATGGCACACAAACATATATAGAAAGTAACCTTATAAAGGGTGATTTTTTAAGAGCTTGATAACTTTTTTTAAAAAAAAAACGCATAAAATTTGCAAAATCTCATCGGTTCTTTATTTGAAACGTTAGATTGGTCCATGACATTTACTTTTTGAAGATAATTTCATTTAAATGTTGACCGCGGCTGCGTCTTAGGTGGTCCATTCGGAAAGTCCAATTTTGGGCAACTTTTTCGAGCATTTCGGCCGGAATAGCCCGAATTTCTTCGGAAATGTTGTCTTCCAAAGCTGGAATAGTTGCTGGCTTATTTCTGTAGACTTTAGACTTGACGTAGCCCCACAAAAAATAGTCTAAAGGCGTCAAATCGCATGATCTTGGTGGCCAACTTACCGGTCCATTTCTTGAGATGAATTGTTCTCCGAAGTTTTCCCTCAAAATGGCCATAGAATCGCGAGCTGTGTGGCATGTAGCGCCATCTTGTTGAAACCACATGTCAACCAAGTTCAGTTCTTCCATTTTGGGCAAAAAAAAGTTGGATATCATCTCACGGTAGCGCTCACCATTCACAGTTACGTTAAGATTCGCATCATCTTTGAAGAAGTACGGTCCAATGATGCCACCAGCCCATAAACCGCACCAAACTGTGACTTTTTCTGGATGCATTGGTAGCTCTTGCAATGCTTCTGGCTGATATTCACTCCAAAATCGACAATTCTGCCTATTTACGTACCCATTGAGCCAAAAATGAGCTTCGTCGCTGAACACAATTTCTTTCTTTCTGAACTTTCTTAACAGAGCACGCATTTTGATAATAAAATTCAATGATTTGCAAGCGTTGCTCGTTAGTAAGTCTATTCATGATGAAATGTCAAAGCATACTGAGCATCTTTCTCTTTGACACCATGTCTGAAATCCCACGTGATCTGTCAAATACTAATGCATGAAAATCCTAACCTCAAAAAAATCACTCTTTATAAAGCATGGAAAAAACGAAATCTGTCTTTGCCTCGCTGATTGAGTCCAGCCCAAATAATTGAGGATCTCCAATCTAATCTTTATCTTATTCTTTTAATAATTCTATGTTGGAGAATCAATTTCGCAGTAGCAACCATTTCTTGCACCACTATCGTCTTTTCTTTTTTGTAAAATTAAAAAAAGTACACAGAGTGAGGTCAAATCGCCCCTCTCATTCGAATCCATGAACTCAACTGGCTGGGTCGCAGTCCATACAAACAATTTCCAGTTACCCCACGAAAATAAAGTTTGGATTGTTTAACGATGATTTGCAAAATATGTAGCTCCTAGATCTCATGTTTTTTCCATTTAATTTTTTTTGTGCTGTATTTTTGTCAACATTTTTTTCAAAAATAATAATCCCTGGAAAGAACTTGAAATATAAATTTTAAATCTTGTCTTAGAGTAACCTATTGGTCGAACTATTGGACCAATTTTTAGTGTTTTTTCATAGTGACGACTGAAACAAATTTCGTATTTGGTGTTAGTATTTTATAAAAAAATAGCGGCAGTCAATACCTTTCGAATGATGCCAAAATAATGAACATCGAAAGTAAATTGACGCCGCAGCGATCATCTTTGTAAAAAGAGTTTGACATTTTTGGAGTCAGTGACGTCATTTTTCGTCCGATATTCATCATTTTGGTATCATTCGAAAGGTATTGAGTCCTTTTTTTATACCCTCCACATCCAGTATATTCACTTTGTCATTCCGTTTGTAACACATTGAAATATTCAACCCAATAAAGTATATATATTCTGGGTCGTGGTAAAATTCTAAGACGATTTAGCCATGTCCGTCCGTCTGTCTGTCTGTTGAAAGCAGGCTAGCTTCTGAATGAAATGAGGTAGGAGGTTAAAATTTCTCCTAAATATGTCTTATGGTTGCAGATCGGTGGGGATTGAAAGTGAGCGAAATCGGTCCAAAGGGAACGCTTTTTCCCTTACAAGGACTAAAAATACCCATAATAACCCCTAATATTTTCGTGTATTTAAGCATATTTTTTCAATATGTCTGCTTGTACTTACTTGATATTGGGTATACGCAGTCCCCCTATAACAAAAACGTGCACCATAAAGTGATTTTTATTCGTAGGGGTGAAATGGGCCAAAAAGGGATAAAAATAGTACATATTAAACGACAACAGCTAGAAACACGAAATTTGGTGTGCACATTCCTCTAATTGAGTAGATACATAATATAAAAGTATTTTTTCAAATTCGTACTTTTAAGGGGTAAAATGGGAATAGAGGGATAAAAATGGTACCAACTAAACGACTGCAGCTAGAATGATGAAATTCGGTGTGTACATCCCTCTAATTGGGTAGACACGAACAATAAAGAGATTTTAGAAAGTCATACTCTTAAACTAGGAAAAAGGGGATAAAAATGATACCAACCATAGACACACAAAATAAAAAGATTTTTCTAAATTCGTACCTTTTACTTTTACGGCAAAAATTGATTGAATCATGAAGTTAGGGTATTTTGCACTATGCACTATGCACTATAAGACAAGAATAGAATTATTTCTTTAAAGTGTTTCCAAGGATTTATTAATCCAGGAAAAATAATTTGTAAAAAATGCAGCATAAAACAAGTAAGGAAATACTACATTCGATATGATACACACCACTTTCTATGCGGATACAATTCAATTCGATAAAAAGTGAAAACAAGAATGATTATGATACGTTTCCTACTCATAGGCTGATGTGAGTTGACCCAATTTGTCAAATCGAGAAGAATATTTGTTCGAGCCTATATCCACTTTCACAATAGGTTATTCCAGTTAAAGTACAACGTGTTATGCTCAATTTGAAGAAATTCGGTGAAAATGCGTGGTTTCTGGGGCGGAAAAAGTCAAGCCGAGAGCGAATTTTGTATGGGAGCTATATATAAATCTGAATCGATCTGAGCCATTTTCAACATGGGAGTTTCTAGTTATATATATATTAGACCGGTCCTTATTTATATGGACAAATTTATTTTCTCGAATATATGTTACGGCAAGCGCTAAAAATATTCGTTTTAGTCCCAAAAAGCATAAAAAAATTGACAACGATTGGATAATTTTTAGCCGTGCCCCAAGCACCTTTTTGTTTTTATTATGAGAAATAAGGCAAAAATATATATATTTTTTATTTTATTTACATTTATTTGAAAATTAAGAATAAACTTAAATATTTTTATTAATTACATACTCATAGTAACATTAATATTATTTTAATTTAATAGTGAAGTCTTTTTAAAAGTGGGATAATTCATGTTATATTCTTTAACCACCTGAAAAAGGAATTGTTTCTCCTCTTCGTTGTGGGTTAATTTATTATTATAATCTGTAATGAATTTGGCGCCTCTTTCAGCTGCATCATTCACTACAGATAGGTTTTTACAAATTTGTGATCCGTGAGCGTAGTCAAATCTTTCATTCCAATCCGATGGATCGACTTGCAAAAATTCTTTTGAAATTTCTAAACGATCAAAGAATGCGTGTGTATTGGAATTTACAAAATCGCTTAAATCTTTTTGCGCAAATGTGCCGATATTTGTTGGATTAGTTATTATTCGCTTGCATTTTTCTGTATTTGCTTCAACATTAATTGCCTGAACCATTTTTTTTAATTGCAACACTTACATTAGGATCGAAGAATGAAAGACCGACTGCTTCTTCCGACAAATACCACAAATGATTGCTGATTTTTTGTAGCAAAGCAAGAGCTATATCCCTTTCAGGATAAGCCATAATATTTTTAATTAAATTTAAGTCTTGATTTGGTGCTTCAATCGCTTTAGTGCATCCAAACCAGGCTTTTACATAAATACGAACTACGAACAGACAGACACTACGTATACCGTTTAACTCTTGGTTGGTCATATTGAATTCATTACGAAACAAATACATTTTAAGTGCATAAATACATTTTGACATCCATCGAGCATGAGAAGTTGCACCAGGTATACGAAAGGTGTTAAAATTCGGCACCGTACCACCAAGAAAAGTGACAACTAATTGCAATAATTCTTTGTAGTCGCGTCTGCTATGAGCTTGTTTTAAGTTATCTAGACAGTAATTTAAAATTGTTCCACGTTCTTCAGCAGTCAATACTGTAATAATGTGTTCATCTTCTAAACAACTCTTGTAATTTAATTTGTCAATATTAATCCAGTATTTGCTAAAGCGATTAAAAATTAGCACTTCTGGACCGGCTGTAGTAGCCACTCTAATTTCAAACACTTTACGGATCAACAACTCGTAAATATGGTGTCTGCAGGGAAAATATAATAAATCGCGACCTAGTTTTCCTTCAAGCAGAGCAGCAGCACCGCTTTGAACTCCTGTATTATGAGCAGTTGTGTCGAAGCAGATTATTTGAACTAGATCAAGCATTTCATATTCATTTATTGAATTAAACACGGCATCTGATATTTCTTTTCCACTCGAAGATTTTAACTTTGGAATGCCAAGTAGTTTATCGATACCTTGAGATGAGACTATGATTGGCAAGCGGTCAACTTTTTCCCTGCCACTAATTTCTGGTAACATTGTACCATCCCAGTGCAAAACAAAACTACGTGGAATCTGGAAATAAAAACTCAAGTTTCTTAATTTATACTCAAAACATAAAAAAGAAGCACAGGGAAAACCCACATTACAGTACTTACATCAAAGTTTGCTGCAATGTTTTGTGCTGTTGTTGCACGATGCTTCTGACGCATTCGACGAATTGATGATCTATTTAGTATAAGATCTTCGATATCATAGCCCAACGCGTCAGCAGTTGCGCTTAGGATATGAACTGCAGCACCATCAGTGATTTTCCACTTATCCAAAGTTGAAAGCAGTCTTGGTGTAAAAAAAATTGTTTTACATCTGGAGATACCTGATATACCTGGATTTGGATTTGATACAGATGTTGATGTTGATGCTACAACTTCAATATCGTTTTCGTCGTCAATGTCAATCATACCTGTTTTACAACAATAATTCTGATTTGCTTAAAAGATAGAATATTTAATTGTATACCTCTTTGAATCTGTTGTTCATATAACTCTTTTCGTCCATCTTCTTTTATTCGACGCTGGTTTTCTTGTTCTTTCTGGACTGCCTTTCGCTTTTCTTTCTGCATTACAATTTTATCCGTTCCTAGCATACAACCTGGTCTTCCTTTTTCTCGTTGCTTTTTTAAGAACTCTTTGTCGTCTTGTATTTTAATTAATTCAAACGCGTTTGCATGTGCGATATCGAATAAATTATCTAATTTATCTTGAAATTCAGTTTCTTTCCTGTTTTGACATTCTGTTTTTCGACCATGATGCTTTGTAATATCTCTCCACTTGTATAATTTTTCCAGCTTCTCAATGCAGTGTTTTTCATGGTGTGTTGGAATTCGTGCTTTTTGCCAAAACGTGCTGACCTCAGCAACAACTAATCTAGAACTTTCTCTTAAATTTAAGCCAACTATTCTTAAATTATAAAATAAAACTTGTAGCACTTGTTTTCTTCCTGGTAATTTAGCTACAGTAATTTGGTGGTCCATTACGCCAATTAACATAATGTCATCATCCGATCGAAGTCTTTTGGTTGTCATCGCTTTAGATTTTTAATTTTAAAATGTATTTGTTCGTTTTGGATTTTCTATGAATTTAAAAAATAAAAAATATTAATATTTTAGGCAAAAAATATTTATTTTCTTCATACATTTATTTTTACCGGCTAAACTGTTGATTATATAGAAAAACGCTATATATACACATTTTAAAGGAATTCTAATTCTTAATTATTTTTCAATTTATTTAAACAAAATCGGACTAGTGGTTCTCGAGTTATGTCAAAAAAAGAGCACCAAAGGTGATAATTTCCCCTATATGATAGTAACTAACTTTAATGACAAACAATTGTTGGCGGGGGCACGCCTAAAAATTGTCCAATCAAGCTCAAATTTTTTTGTGTATTTTTAGGTTCAAATAGAGTAGTTTTAGCGCTTGCCGTCATACGAATTCAAAAAAAAAGAAATAAGGACCGGTCTAATATATATATATATATATATATATATATAAATCTGACCCATTTTCACTATGGGTGTTTCTAGAGCAGAAACGGTCATATCGGGAGTGAAATTTGTGTGGGAGCTACATATAAATCTGAACAGATCTGACCTATTGACCACAGGTGTTTCTAGTTTAAATATAAGATGTTTTGCCAAATTTGAAAACAATCTGATGAAATATGTGATTTTCAAATGGGGAGCTATATATAAATCTGCACCGATCTAACACATCGGTATAATTAACAATGGGTCTATCTAGCTTCCTGTGCACAAAGATATAATACTTTCGTGGAGTGCATAAAAAATTACACAGCAAAAACATGATTTTTAGAGGTGTTTTCAGGGGCGTTTAGCTCACCGATGGCTTGACCCAGTGACGAAATATTTTGCAGATCATCATTAAACAATCCAATCTTCAGTTCTGGGGGATGAACGCTGCAATTTATTTTCGTGAACCATCCTACTGTACATGTGTGTAGATTCACGCCAAATGTTTGTAACACGAGGAAATAATCTAGCTATCTATCTTCTTTTAAGTATACATATCGGTTTAGAAACACCAGCTGTCAGTTTGTCCGTCTCTCCGTCTGTCGATCTACCATTTGTGATCAAAAAAATTTGGCAGCAGTAAATTTATTATGTCAGGTTGTTGAATATGATGAAATACGGATCAGATTTACATTATTACTGGTTATTACGTAGGTATTTCTACGTGAAAGATAAATATATGGGCCCATTTTTTATAGCTCCCAGAACCTCTTACATTGATTGTAACATCCAAAAGGAAACGAGTTAGTATTTTATACAGATCGGCTTAGAATCACTTTCTGAGTCGATTTAGCAATTTCCGTCTGTCCATCTATTGTTGTAATCAAATTACATGTTGCAATTATAGTCCGATCTTAACAAAAATTGGCAGAAGTAAGTTTTCAGGCAAATCGGTTCAGATTTAGATATAGCCCTCATACAAATGTCGCTTCCGATTTGACTTTTTCCGCTCTAGAAACGACATATTGTACCCGATTTTCTTTAAATTTGACACAACAACTTGAAACACCTGTGCTGAAAGCGAGTATATCGGTTAAGATTAAGATATAGGCCCCATACAAATGTCGCTCCCGATTTGACTTTTTCCGCCCCACAAACCACATATTGTACCGATTTTCTTTCAAAATGGCACAACATCTTATAATCGAACTAAAAACATCTATGGTGAAAGTGGGTAAGATAGGTTCTGATTTAGATATAGTCCCCATACAAATATCGCTCCCGATTTTACATATTCCGCTCTACAAACCACATATTGTACCCGGTTTTCTTCAAATTTGACCTAACACTTTTTAATCTAACTAGAAACATCCATGCTGAAAGTAGGTAAGATCGGTTTAGATTTAGATACATATATCCACCTTACAAATGTCGCTCCCGATTTGACTTTTTTCCGCTCTATAAAGCACATATAGCTGGTAGCATTTCTTCAAATTTAGCTTTACACCTTAAAATCTATCTAGAAACACCTATGGTGAAAGTGGGAAAGATCTGTTCAGATTTAGATATAAATTTATTTATATGTATACAAATGTTGCTCCCAAATGTTTAACCGATTTTGGTCAAACTTTACATATTATATTTCAACTATAAATATACAAGGTGAAAGCGGGTCACATCGTTCCACGTTTCAATATACCTCCTACAGATGTCCTTTTCGATAGGATGCAAAAATCCTTCCCGATTTCACTTTTTTACCGATTTGAATTGTAATAGGATAGAAAGTGGAGTGTATCATATAGTCGGCTCCGTTTTTTTACTTGTTTAACTACATGTTTTTGAAAATCATTTTTTTAAATCAACACACCATACTAATGTATGTATTGTTCCATTACCAATCATAAACTTTGCTTCGTAAGAAGCAACAAGTAAGGAAAAGCTAAAGTCGGGCGGGGCCGACTGTCTCGTACCCTCCACTTTCTATCCCATTACAATTGAAATCGGGAGAAAAACTATCGCTCCCGATTTGACTTTTTCGCTCTAGGAACCACAATACATTGTTAGAGTGGGTATCAATGATCCATGATTAGGACTCATACAAGAATCCTTCCCGATTTTACTTTTTCACCTAATGGAATTGTAATGGGGTAGAAAGAGGAGGGTATCATATAAGTCGTGTCGTACTTGTTGCTTCTTACGAAACAAATTTTTGGTCTTTTCTTACTTGTTTGTTATTTTATTACAAAAAATGTTTCATTTATTTTTTATAACAAATAGAAATATTACATGCAAAATATAAGATTTTACGATTTTATTAATTCCATAAATTTTGAATATTGTCAAAAAATATATTTGTTTCGGGTTTTGGATCCCACGATGCATATGGTAGTGTTAGTGCAGACAATCCGTTTACATTTACTTACCGAAAAATATGGGTGTGGCTACAACCGGTTGTGAAATCTGTCATCTATGAACTTTGTTGAAGATTATCCAAAACAATCTTGTTATTTTTGTATCCGTTAAATTGCGATTCGAATATGGAGCAAATACTTGTCGTGGGATCCGGATTATACCTTAATTACATTTTAGCTTCTGCGACAGATTAATTTATGTGTGTTTAACTTTAAACACATGTATGACTGTTGCTTGTGAATGAAAGAGAATTGTTAGGGAACAACACGCAACAAGGCACTAGAACTGCAATTCATGTGAAATTTATGGGAAAGGTAATTTTTGAAGCCGTAAATGTTAATTCGATTTCATCGATATAATCAATATTCACGCCTCACCAGATATTTCTACAATTATTTAATTATTTGATTTAGAACATAAAGCTTTCCTTGCAAAATACTCTTTATACCCTCCACCTCCAGGATGGGGGTATACTAACTTTGTCATTCCGTTTGTAACACCTTGAAATATCGACCTGAGACCCTATAAAGTATATATATATTCTTGATCGTCATAAAATTCTAAGACGATCTAGCCATGTCCGTCCGTCCGTCTGTTGAAAGCACGTTAGCATCTAGAAAAATTTTTCCCTCACAAGGACTAAAAATACCTATAATAGCCCCTAATATTTTAGAGTATTTAAGCATATATTTTTAATATGTCTGCTTGTACTGGGGCAAAAAGGGATAAAAATCGTGTCGTATTAAACGACAACAGCTAGAAACACGAAATTCCGTGTGTACATTCCTCTAACTGAGTAGAGACATAATATAAAAGTATTTTTCCAAATTCGTACTTATAATTGGTAAAAAAGGGATAAAAATGGTATCAACCAAACGCTGCACTTAGAATAATGAAACTCGGTGTATAACATTCCTCTGACTACGTAGACTCGTAAAATAAATGAAAAATTCATTGTACTTTTTGGGATTAAAATGGAAAAAGGGGATAAAAATAGTACCACCCAAATGACCGCAACTAGAGTCATGAAATTCGGAGTATACATTCCCCTGACTGCGTAGACACAAAAAATAAAACGTTTTTCCAAATTCGTACTTTCAAGGGATACAATGGGTACAGAGGGATAAAAATAGTACCAACTAAACGACTACAGCTAGATTGAAAAAATTGGGTGTGTACATCCCTCTAATTGCGTAGACACGAAAAATAAAGAGGAAAGTCGTTAAATAGAAAAAGGGGGATAAAAATGGTACCCACCAAATGGCCGCAGCTAGAATCATGGAATTCGTTGTATACATTCCTGTAACTGCATAGATACGCAAACCAAAAGATTTTTTCAAATTCGTACTTTTTACTTTTACGGCAAAAATTGGTTGAATCATGAAGTTAGGTTATTTGGCACATGTACGTGAGATAATGGATTTTCAAAATTTGTACTTTTGGAATTAAAATAGAATGGAAATACAACCAACTGTAACACCCACTATCTACCAATATTTATGGTATTTGAGCTTTTTATATATAAAAATATTTATTTTTTGAATTGACTTGAAGTATTATATCGATTGGTAGACTTGCCTTATAAGCGTGTTTTGAAATAATAAAAATATTATATTTATTTATATATTTTTTTCAATATTTGTATTCGTTTTGGGTTGGTTATATTACAAAAATTATATTTTCCTGTAATATTACGGCACTTCTACGAAAATCAGCCTCTGTGGAATGCAATCCATGGAGGAGATATATAAAGTTCGACCCGGCCCAACTTAACGCCGTTTTTACTTGTTTTTAGTTGTATGCGACATAAAACGAAACCGCAATTTCCATACCATCCTCGTAGCCATTAGACAATCATCCGCCGCACATATCCACTGCGTTCATGGACTCTCTGCACTTCGCTGACTATGTTTAATGAATCTTAATTAGATATCCCTCATTTTTTAAGCGCAGGAGTCAAATGCTGATCGACACTGTCCGTCATCTCTAATGATCAGTTCCTAATTGATAGAATTAGCGGCAAGCGCAAATCTTGATCAAACACTTGGTTTTTTATGTTTCGTATCTCTTTGGCTAAATTACCGTATTCCGGTTCCTGATTGCAATCAAATATGCAAACGTTACTGTATCTTTTAGAAAAATATCGGCTGATGACTATATTGGGGAATTTTGCACAAGGGATGCGGCGGCTCAACTAGTTTTGTAGTTGGTGGCTGGCGTGAAATTATGACAGAGCTGTGGTATACTCTCCGCGTTGATATGATGGAATTCTACGCCGGAATAATTGGTATAAATATCAATACTATTGCTGCTATGAATTCAGTATCAGCCGTTCCATCGAGAAGATTGACAGAATACAAAATGGTTAGTATTAAGCTGTGTGCTGGAATGGAAAACATAATAGTTATGCCGGTGATTCCACTCATATGAATTCGTTTACAATTTTATGTTGCAAGACTAAGCATCTACGTCAGAATGTTGCCATAAATTTTCTACGAATTTTCAATTATTTATCTTTTTACCCCAGAAACTTTTCACTACCGTTTTGCTTGCCGTAGTTGCTTTAGCAGCAGCTGATGTCAGTCATTTGAAGAATGGATACCTGCCACCCCACGGTTCCGCTTCAACCAACTTTGAATCGGTATCGGGATCCTCAGACGGTTTTTCAGCTCCTGCTGCCTACACTGTTTCATTCGGCTCACCTGGCTCAAACGAACATACCGGAACATTTGGTGGATCTGGTAGCTTCTCTGCTCCCGCTGCTTCCACTGGTGGTTCTTTCGGCTCAGCCGGCAGCTATTCGGCCCCAGCTGCTTCTACGGGTTCTTTCGGTTCTTCTGGTTCTCATGAATCCACCGACAGCTTCTCGGCTCCCGCTGCTTCTACTGGTGGTTCTTTCGGTTCAACCGGCAGCTATTCGGCCCCAGCTTCTGTAGGTTCTTTCGGTTCATCTGGCCAACACTTTGGTCCAGGTGCTTCATTTGGTTCAGCAGGCTCAGAAGGAGCTTCCGGCAGCTTCTCGGCTCCAGCTCCTTCCACTACTTCTTTCGAAACATCCAAACATTATTTGGCTCCAGCTGCTTCAAATCACGAATCGACTTTTGGTACCTCCGGTAGCTTCTCTGCTCCCGCTGCTGCTACCACTTCTTTCGGTTCGTCTGGCAGTTACTCGGCTCCAGCTTCTACCACTGGTTCATTTGGTTCTTCGGGCTCTCACGATAACACCGGCAACTTTGGTGCATCCGGTAGCTTCTCGGCTCCAGCTTCATCCACAAGCTCATTTGGTACCTCGGGCTCATTCGGTCCAGCTACTTCCTCCGACTCAAGCTATGCTGCACCAGCTGCTTCGTCATCTGGTCCATCATACTCTGCCCCAGTAGAATCGACTAATTTCGGTTCTTTCGGCCCAGCTGCTTCCACCCACAGTAGCTACTCTGCCCCAGCAGCTTCATCTAACTTCGGTTCATCTGCTCCAGCTACTTCCACCTACAATGCCCCAGCCGCTTCGACTAACTTCGGTTCATCTGTTCCAGCTCCTAACACCTTTTCCGGCTCAAGCTACTCTGCTCCAGAAGCTTCGACAAACTTCTTTGCATCTGGTGCAGCTCCTGCCACCTACTCTGCCCCAGCAGCTTCGACTAACTTCGGTTCATCTGCTCCAGCTTCTGGTACCTACTCCGGATCCAGCTACTCTGCCCCAGCCGCTTCGACTAACTTCGTTTCATCTGCACCAGCTGCTTCTACCTACTCTGACTCCAGCTACTCTGCCCCAGCAGCATCACCTAACTTCGGTTCATCTGCTCCAGCTGCTTCTACCTACTCTGGCTCCAGCTACTCGGCTCCAGCTGCTTCGAAGACCTTCGTTGCATCTGCTCCAGCTGCTTCTACCTACTCTGGCTCCAGCCACTCGGCTCCAGCAGCTTCTACCTACTCTGGCTCCAGCCACTCGGCTCCAGCAGCTTCTACCTATTCAGGTTCCACTTACACAGCTCCAGCAGCTACTCACACTGGTCACTCTGTTGCTACTGGCTCATCGGGCTCTTATTCAGCTCCTGCTGCCTCCACCCACAGCCATGAATCTACCGGTACCGTCTATTCTCACGATGGTGGCTATATTTATTAGAGTATACCTTAAGGATCGTAAATACAAATAAATCGAATACATATATATAATGTGTGTGTATAATAAACATGAATCTTTTATTGTTTTATTCTTAAATATTATTTTCATCGTCTTCTGCTTTCGACAAATACAAAATATTCTTCTTTTTCAATATACGATTCAAGCCGCTCTCAGCATTTCTGACGGTTATGTGATTGGATGAGACCGTATTCCAAGGTTTGTAGTATTGATTCCCTGGCACCGGATGATGAGGATAATCGATAATGAAATGGTATCTCAAAGGTCGGTCACTGGGTTCCTTTACAACCAAATCAGAGGGTTGTACAAAAATTGTCTCAATATCCTTGGGTGTATTCTCCAAATTGCTCTCCTCTATTGGAACCGCATTTATTGAGGGCATGATCAGCAGCCAGGTCAAGAGGATCTTCACCAATAAGTCACACAGTAAATTCTCCATGCTATGGTTGGTGGCGAAATGAAATTGTTGTTGAAAGTTTTGTGTCCAAGTCTTAAGAAGATGAAAAAGACTTTTGCGGAAAATCGCACAACTTACCTCCGTTTTGTGGTCATCTTGCTGGCGTTGTTACCTAAATGTAAATCTTTACTAAATAATCTCATTGTCAGTCCACTTTCTTTTATACCGAACAGGTTCGATTTAATGTTTACACATTTTACCGACCATTGACTTTTATGGTGGCAAGCAATGCCCTACAGGATTCCACATTTATATTTGGCTGACACACAATATAGTTGCACAGCAATTGAAACTTTGAAATGTGATTCACCACTATTCGAAAAGAATGATTAACATACCTGTATATCTTAATCATCATGGTGTCTCTATTGATACGTTAGCTTCTAGCTTCCACTTGGACACTTTTGTCATCTCTTCCTACTCGTCCTCTCTCTCACTTTCATCTTCTTGCCATAACCATTTGATACAGTGTGGCTCCATATTGAATCAATAAGACTGGTTCTGCATTAGCTATGATGACCCAGAGTCGACTTACATCGTCAATTGCGTTGCAGCGTTTTCTTGTTTTGCTTTACGAAGAAAGTGACAAAATATTTAAGATAAAATTAATTGATGCACTTTCATTGGATGTAATGTCGTTAAATGCAAATTTGCGTGCAGAGGCGATAAACGCCACAGCACAGTGGTGTAATGAAATATTTGCGATGAGAAAATTTTTTTGTTTAACCAATTTCAATAATGTTTATTTTTATGTAAACAATGTTTTTAACCGTGAGGCTAGATGGGACGGTATATTTTCTATGGCAAAATATCAAACAAATGATTTTTTAAGTATAAACTAAAAACCTTCTACATTAGGTGTACATTTTTAAAAATTGCTCTAGCAATATCGAATAGGAAATGGAGAATGTGCAAAAACTGAATTGGGGTTTCTTTTCTGCTTCAGAAAAGTGCCCAGGAAATGGGTTGAAGTTTTGCATTTTAAAAAATTATTGAAATTGAAACCATTATAATATATAAATCGTAATAATACTTACAATAACGTTGTAAAATAAAGCAAGTGAAAACGTCGTTAAATTCGGCCGGGCCGAACCTGATATACCCTCCACCATGGATAGCATTCCACAGAGGCTGTCGATTTTCGTAGAAGTGCAGTAAAATTACAGGAAAATGTTATGCTGTTTTTATTTATCCAAACAAATACAAATTTTAAAAAATAATTTTATAAATAAATATTGTATTTTTATTATTTCAAACCACGCTTTTAAGGCAATGCGTTTACATATCGAAATAATACTTCAAATCAATTCAAAAAATAAATATTCTTATATTTGTATTTTCAAAAAGCTTAAATACCATAAATATTGGTAGATAGTGGGTGTTTCCGTTGGTTGTATATCCATTCAATTTTAATTCTAAAAGTACAACTTTTGAAAATCCATTATCTCACGTACATGTGCAAAATAACCTAACTTCATGATTCAACCAATTTTTGCCGTAAAAGTAAAAAGTACGAATTTGAAAAAATCTTTTAGTTTACGTGTCTATGTAGTCAACGAATTCCATGATTCCAGCTGCGGCCATTTGGTTAGTATCATTCTTATTCCCTTTTTACTACTTTACCTCCTTGAGAGTGCGACTTTCTACGATCTCTTTATTTTACGTGTCTACGCAATTAGAGGGATGTACAGACCGAATTTTATCATCCTAGCTGTAGTCGTTTAGTTGGTACTATTTTTATCCCTCTGTACCCATTGTATCCCTTGAAAGTACGAATTTGGAAAAAAAAACTTTTTATTTTTTGTGTCATTCTTTCGACATGTTTATCATCTATGCTTGTCAGATGGCGGGATTTGCCCCAACCATGGCCATCTTATGATGACCAAAAGAACAAAAAATATGAATTAGGGACAGGGGGTTGCTGTGGGGATTTCATATGACATTTATTTGAAAATTATTTAGTATTTGATTTTAACTGGGAATGCAAATTTATTTACAAATGTCTCGATAACATTTATTAATTGGCTGCTCACTACCTTTAACATAATTTTGATCGGTGACAACCTTCTTCCGCTGGTCAGAAAAGAAATTATGGGGAAGATATGAAAAACAAAAGAAATGAATTTGTTATAAAGTATACAACTATAAAAAAATTAATATATTTAAGGAACAAATTTACCGAAAATAACGTACTTAGCCAAATCAAATAAAATTTATTCAAAATTAGTTTTATTTACTCATTATATCATCCACCTCCAAGATGGGGGTATAATGAGTTTGTCATTTCGTTTGTAACATCTTGAAATATCGACCTGAAATATCTTGTTTGCCATAAAATTCTAAGACGTCCGTCCGCCTGTTGAAAGCACGCTAGCATCTAAACGAAAGGAGCTAGGATGTCCAAATGTTCCACAAATGCGTCTTATAGTCGTAGATCAGTTGGCATTGCAACTGGGCGAAATCGGTCAAAAGGGAAAAAAATTTCCCTCACAAGGACTGAAAATACCCATAAAACCACTAATATTTTAGAGTACTTAAGCATGTTTCTTCAATATGTCTGCTTGTCCTTTCTTGGTATAGGGTATGCGCATTTCCCCTATAACAGAAACGTATACCATAAAGAGATTCTTATTCGTAGGGGTGAAATGGGGCAAAAAAGGATAAAATAGTACATATAAAACGACAACAGTTAGAAACACGAAATTTGGTGTGCACATTCCTCTAATTGAGTAGATACATAATATAAAAGTATTTTTTCCAAATTCGTACTTTTTTCCCATGATACGTCTTATTGTAGTAGATCGGTTGGGACTGCAAATGGGCGAAATCGGCCACCAAGGAAAAATTTTTCCGTCAGAAGGACTGAAATTTCCCCTAATATTTAGAGTATTTCATCATGTTTTTTGAATATGTTTGCTTATATTTGTTTTTATATTTGGTATGCACATTCCCCTCATAGCAAAACGTGCACAATAAAGTGATTTTTATTTGTTGGAGGTTAGATGGTACAAAAAGGGATAAAAATAGTACCTCTCAAACGACAACAGCTAGAAAAGAAACTCCTCTGATTGAGTACATAATATAGAAGTATTTTTTCCAAATTCGTATTTTTAAGAGCTTAAATTGTAATAGAGGGAAATGTGATAGAAATGGTACCTACCAATTGGCCGCAGCTAGAATCATGGAATTCGGTGTATACATTCCTCTGACTGCAGTTTTCCACAGTAGTTCTTTGTTTTGCTTCTTTTACCACAAAAATGGGTGGAATCATGAAGTTACATTATCTTGCACTGTGTACGTGAGAAAAAATGGATTTTCAAAATTTATACTTTTGGAATTCAGCTGCGAGGGAAAACCAGCCAACCAAATAGGATAGCTGAAAGCACACCCACTATACCCCAAAATTTAGACTTTTTAATTATTTTTTATTAACTTTTTAAACTGACTTGAAGTATTATGTGGATGATAATAGTATAAACATTTGGTAGCCTTGCATTTTCTTTTTTTTATAAAATTATTTTTATATGTTTTGGTTTGGCTATATTAAAAAATCAAAAATTTCCTGTAATGTTACTGTACTTCTACGAAAATAGGCAGCCTCCGTGGAATGCAATTCATTGGGGAGGGTACATAAACTTTGACCGTCCGGCCTTTTTTGTTGTTTTCTTAAAAAATTCAAATATATTTTTAGTCCTACTAATTTTACTTAATATTATTTCCATTCCATTATAATTACTGAAGACTTATATACTAAACATTATAATTTTTCGTGATAATTTGTGTTGTACATGTATACAATTTTACTGCTAAAATAATGTCGTTTAAGTGCAATAAAGGTTTATGTTTAGATAACATACAGTTCTGTGCATATATTTAACGGTTCAATATAGCTTTTCTTATTTCTTGATATAAATTCATTATCAAACCGATTATAATCATATATAGGGTCCGCCATCTAACGTTTTTTTCAACTATTCAACCGTTGGACTATTATTTGTGGGGTGCCCGAGGCAGGCATTTGAATGAAATTATTTATTTATATATATAAATATATATAGTTGCTGTGTTGTTTCCGCTCAGCCAAATAAACAACGAGTAGGAAAAGCTAAAGTCGGTCGAGGCCGACTATCTGATACCCTACACTTTCTACATTTCAGTTCAGTGAAAATGTGAACGACATATATAACATAAATTTAAACCGATCTCATTCACTTTTACCATAGATATTTCTAGTGTAAATATAAGATGTCCTAAAGAATTTGAAGAAAATCTGTTAAAGTATATGGTTTCTACAGCTGTTAACCTCAAATCGGGAGCGAAATTAGTATATAATATAAATAGTATAGGCTATATCAAAATCTGAACTGATTTGACACATTTTTGCCACATATGTTTCTACTTAAAATATGAGGTATTGTACCAAACTTGATCAAAATCGGTTAAAGTATGTGGTTTCTAGAGCAAAAAAATTGAATCGGGCGCAACATTTGTATGAGAGCTATATATAAATCTGAGCAGATTTGACCCATTTTCACAAGAATGTTTCTAGTTGAAATATAGGGTGTAGAAGCAAAATTTGAACAAAATCTGTCTGAATTTACGGTTTCTAGAGCGGAAATGACAAATAGGGAGCGAAATTTGTATTCTAAAGGGTGATTTTTTAAAAGCTATAGGAAAGTTTTTCAAAAAAAAAACACATAAAATTCAGAAAATGCATGAAATCTTTATTTGAATTGATAGTACGGTCCATATAATTTAATGTTTGAAGATTATTTCATGCAAATGTTGACCTTGACCTCAAATGGTCCATCCGCTTAGTCCAATTTTGGCATATTCTTTCCAACATTTCGGCCGGTATCTCACGAATAAATGCTGCAATGTTGTCTTCCAATGCGTCAATTGAAGTGGGCGTGTCTGTGTAGACATGAGCCCCACAAAATGTAGTCTAAAGGCGTTAAATCGCACGATCTAGGCGGTCAATTGAACGGTCCCAAACGTGAAATAAAATATTCACCGAACTCGCCTCTCAATAAGTCCATTGTTGCGCATGCTGTGTGGCATGTGGCACCGTCTTGTTGAAACCACATGTCATGCAAGTCAAGCTTTTGACTGTGACTTTTTCTGGATGCATTGGTAGCTCTTACAATGCTTCTGGCTGATATTCACTCCAAAATCGACAATTCTGCCGATTTACGTACCCATTGAGCCAACAATGAGCTTCGTCGCTGATCACAATTTTTCGGTAAAAAAGTGGATCTTCGGCCAACTTTCCAAGAGCCCATTCACCAAAAATGTTACGTTGCGGTAGGTCGTTCGGCTTCAATTCTTGCACCAGCTGTATTTTGAAAGGCATCACACCTAAATCCTTTCGCAAAATTGTCCACGTTGTTGAGTAACAGAGGCCCAATTGCTCAATTGCCCAATTTAATGTCCAACAATGTAAATTTGGTGCGAAATTTAGTCACAATAACCCGAATAGCCGCTTCAGTGGGTCGATTAAACTGACCATAAAATGGAAGCGCGCGATGAACTTTCTTAACAGAGTGCGCATTTTGATAATAAAATTCAATAATTGGCAAGCGTTGTTCGTTTGTAAGACGATTCATGGTTAAATTATAGACCAAACCGAAGATGTTTGATAGTGAAACAAAACACGAAACGTGCGTCAGCTGTTTAAACCAGTGTTTCCAAAAAGATAATAGCTAAAAAATCACCCTTTGGTTGAAATATAAGGTGTTACGCAAAATTTTATCAAAATCGCTTCAATTATGTGGCTTCTAGAGAAGAAAAAGTCACATCGGGAGAAGCATTTGTATGGGATCAAATTAAATCTGAACCGATTTGCTTCGTCATTTAAATCTATGTCGATCGGTATAATAAACGATGTATCTATCTCGCCTCCTTTTGGATGTTTCAAACAAATGCACAAAGACATTATACCCTGTGGTGTAGGGTATAAATACGTTAAACAACATTTTTATCCTCAGTAAGCAAAACGGGTTGCCTGCTTCAAAACACGTTCATATGGATAACAATTATGACATGGCAACACGTCTATCCATTACACTGTACAACGAAATATTTTTTTCTTTTCAAAGAAATATTTAACACTTGCAGATTATTTTTACTGAGGTTAAAGTTAATGGTTTGGATTTTGTTTGATTTTTATTTAGACTCCAACTTACATTTTTATTCAAGAGAGATTTTTTTATCTACAAAATAGCAACTACAACAAAACTATTGAAGGACATTCCAGTTGCTTTGGTTCCAGCTCCCCTCGCGAGACACATGTAATGGGGCGGTTAGTTCATCCGCCGTTCACTTCTCACGCTGTGAATTGATCATATCTTCAGTGATCTCATTCGACCTTATTGACAAGGGAAGCGCTAACAGTATCAACGAACTTTCTAAATACGACAACACCGAGCTCACATACCCAAAATTATATTGAAACAGTATTTTCTAATGGTAATTTTATACCCACCACCATAGGATGGGGGTATACTAAGTTTTTCATTCCGTTTATAACACCTTGAAATATCGTCGTGAAACCCTAAAAGTATATATATTCTTGATCGTTACAAAATTCTAAGACGACCTAACCATGTCCGTCCGTCCGTCTGTTGAGCACGCTAGCATCTAACGAATGGAGCCAGGATGACCAAATTTTGCTAGAATATATTTTATAGTTATAGGTTGGTTAAGATTGAAAATGGACGAAATATGTCCAAAGGGAAATATTTTTCCCTCATAAGGACAGAAAATACCCCTAACAATTAGAGTATTTCATCATGTTTTTTATCAACATTAATTTACGTGAAGTCGACAATCCATAGTGGGTGTATAAGATTCGGCCCGGCCGAACTTGACGCCTCTTTACTTGTTTACTTTGAAATTTTGATTTGCTAAGCTCGTAAATATTATTCAATTCTAAAATGCAATAAATTTTGTGCCACCGTAAGACGTAGCTGTTAAAAATTGCAAACGAATAACGATAAAAGTCACATATTTTTTTAATCTGTCGCAGATGTGATATGCAATAACGAGTACATCATTCTCTAACACGTAGTAGCTAAGTCTCAAAAACCCCAACGTATGGTAGATACACCCCAGCAAAAAGGTTGTTAGATCCGCCGGGCTGAATAATATATACCCTCCACGGATTGCATTCCATATTATTACCGGCAGATTAGAGGCTGCCGTAGAGTTTCAGGACATTATTAGAAAAATAATGACAATTTTTATGGAACGTTGCGAAATACAAACTGAAAATGATTATAAGACAGCAATCCACATAAGTGATATTATCAGTTATCTATTGACAGAAACTGCTTCCTTCAGTTCAGATTTGAAATTTCATGATTCAAGCTATAGCCATTTGCTTGGTACAAGCTTTATCCTTTTTAACATCTTGAACCTAAAACTACGAATTAGAAAGAATTATACTCAGCACATTCAATCTACATTTTGTGAATATAATAGAAACAATATTCATAATTAATTTTGAACAGAATTTAGCTTGTTAAAGTTTCGCGATAGCAACCGGAAGGTACGCTGTCTTCACTTTTTATACCCTACACCACTTCGTGGTCTAGGGTATTATAAGTTAGTTTCGCGCCAAATGTTTGTAACACCAAGAAATAATCGAGCTAGACCCACCTTTAAGTATACCGATCGGCGTAGAATCACCAGCTGAGTCGATTTAACAATGTCTGTCTGTCCGTCCGTCCGTCCGTCTGCTGTCCATCTAAGCTTGTTCGCACTCTACAGGTCGCAATTGTCGTCCGATTGTCATAAAACTTGGCAGAATTTATTTTTTCTGGCCATGGACCATCGGTATTGAATTTGGAGGAAATCGGTTCAGATTTATATATAGCCCCCATACAAATGTCGCTCCCGATTTGCCATTTTCCGCTCTAGAAACGACATATTGTACCCGTTTTTCTTTAAATTTGGCAGATCATCTTATAATCCAACTAGAAACACGTATGCAAAAAGTGGGTAAGATCGGTTCAGATTTAGATATAGCCCCCATACAAATCTCACTCCCTATTTCACTTTTTCCGCTCTATAAACCACATATTGTACCCGATTTTCTTTAAAATCGGCACAACATCTTATAATCCAACTAGAAACACGTATGCAAAAATTGGGTAAGATCGGTTCAGATTTAGATATAGCCCCCATACAAATGTCGCTCCCGATTTGACATTTTCCGCTCTAGAAACGACATATTGTACCCAATTTTCTTTAAATTTGACGGAACATCTTATAATCTAACTAGAAACACGTATGCAAAAATTGGGTAAGATCGGTTCAGATTTAGATATAGCCCCCATACAAATGTCGCTCCCTATTTCACTTTTTCCGCTTTAGAAACCACATATTGTACCCGATTTTCTTTAAAATTGGCACAACATCTTATAATCCAACTAGAAACACGTATGCAAAAATTGGGTAAGATCGGTTCAGATGTAGATATAGCCCCCATACAAATGTCGCTCCCGATTTCACTTTTTCCGCTTTAGAAACCATATATTGTGCCCGATTTTCTTTAAAATTGGCACAACATTTTATAATCGAACTAAAAACACCTATGCTGAAAGTGGGTATGATTGGTTCAGATTTAGATATAGCCCCCATACAAATGTCGCTCCCGAGTTGACTTTTTCCGCTCTAAAATCCACATAGTGTACCCGTTTTTCTTTAAAATTGCCACAACATCTTATAATCCAACTAAAAAAACTATGGTGAAAGTGAGTAAGATCGGTTCAGATTTAGATATAGCCCTCATACAAATGTTGCTCCCGAATGTTTAACCGATTTTGGCCAAATTTTACATATTATATTTCACCAATAAACAGACATGGTGAAAGCGTTTCACATCGTTCCAGGTTTCAATATACCTCCATACAAATGTCCTTTCCGATTTAACATTTTTTGTCATTTACAGGATGCAAAAATCCTTCCCGATTTCAATTTTACCGAATTGAATTGCAATGAGAATTGTTTGGGTGATGCCATATGTCCATACTTTGGTAAGACTTTGGTTAACTACTGTATAATTTGTAAAGGGTGATTTTTTAAGAGCTTGATAACTTTTTTTTTTAAAAAAACGCATAAAATTTGCAAAATCTCATCGGTTCTTTATTTGAAACGTTAGATTGGTCCATGACATTTACTTTTTGAAGATAATTTCATTTAAATGTTGACCGCGGCTGCGTCTTAGGTGGTCCATCCGCTTAGTCCAATTTTGGCATTTCCACGTTTTTGAGTAACAGAGACCCAATTGGTGCGAACGGCGACGAATCGAAAATTGGTGGTCATCATTAACACTGGCTGATACAGCTGCGATATTTTCTTCAGTTCGCACTCTACGTAAGCGTGTTGGTGGTTTAATGTCCAACAATGTAAATTTGGTGCGAAATTTAGTCACAATAGCCCGAATAGCCGCTTCAGTGGGTCGATTAAACTGACCATAAAATGGAAGCGCGCAATGAACTTTCTTAACAGAGCACGCATTTTGATAATAAAATTCAATAATTTGCAAGCGTTGTTCGTTTGTAAGACGATTCATGATGAAATGTCAAAGCATACTGAGCATCTTTCTCTTTGACACCATGTCTGAAATCCCACGAGATCTGTCAAATACTAATGCATGAAAATCCTAACCTCAAAAAAATCACTCTTTATTTGTCTGTCGGACAATTGGATCAATTACCATATTATTTACCATATTCGTTAAATTTGACTACAGATGAATTTATAGCATATAAATTATATGAATATAATTTATATAATTTGTATGAACTATATAAAAGTGCTCCCATGAAATACCTGGGTTTAGTAATCAAAGCGAGGTACATACGCAGGGAGTGGTGTAGGGTATTATATAGTCGGCCCCGCCCGACTTTAGCCTTTCCTTACTTGTTTTAAATAATATAAAATTGAAATGAAATTAATAATAAACAGAGCATCATTGACACTACTGAAAATAACTCTTAAGTTTATGTTTATTTCTTCTATTACTCCCTACATCTCAGATATCTAAATTCTGAACTAATTTTTACAATTTGTATCCTCTACAAATATTAAAACAGAGAACAAATAATGAAAAAATCAATAGATTTGCAAATTTTAAAATTTTCCCAAAATTAGCCGTATCTCAAGGAGAGGAAAATATGATGCAAAATTTGGTATTTTTATTAAAATGCATTTATTTGCGTTTTTATTTGATTTGATTAATTTTAGGTATTTCTCTCGGACTCAATTTTTTTGAGAGATGTGAAAATTTTTTGCAAAAATCAGTTCTATTAAAAACTTCAAAAAATCAGTCATTTACCGACGGATTTTTATAACCAAAGTTCGGTTTTACGAACTGAGTCTTTTTTAAATAAAGTCACAAATATTACGATTACCTTACAAAAAAGTATGTAAAAACATTGCCAAATTTGAAAATTAGCGAAACAAATTTTGCACGATTCTTAAATAATATATTTATCTTTCGAATGGTAAAGGTTTCGTCTATCTGATCTGAAATGAAAATAGGTTAATTATCTACTAACTAGCAGTACCCGCTGCTTCGCTAAAAATCCAGCTTTTTGTTTTATCCGTCTCTGTTTTTGGAGAGAATTTATTTAATCTTCTTTTGGTGGATATATATAGAACTAAAATAGTACGTTGGAAACCTATTAGATAGCACTCATACACAGTCAAAGGAATGTGCTTGTCGTCGTGCACTATTTTAGCTGAACTCCCTTCGTAGGTATATATAACATTTTCTACACAGTTTTGAACAAACAATTACAACCGATCCTCGATCTCATGTTACTTGATGCAGCCGGCAACTTTATAACTTTTTGCACCTCTCCCAAAAAGTAGACAATTTGAAAACTGACATGTACTTCATTTGGTAACACGTTTATCGTCCTACATCTTCATTATAGGATCAAATTTTGAAATATCCATTTATGTTTTGCATTTACGCAATTTTTATCCCACGCACCCCTTAAAAGTACAATTTTTGAAAAATCCAATTTTACTGCGCTTCTACATGGTCAGAGGAATTTACATATCAAATTTCACTTTATTTGGTACAATTTGTATTCTTTTTTGTACCGCTCACCCCTTAAAGTACAAAAATACATACATACATACCTAATTTCAGGATTCTAGCTGTAATACTTTATCTGGTACCATTTTCACCCTTATAAGTTCAAATTTCGAAAAATCCGTTTAGATTGCCCTTCTATAGAGTGATTTTTTTGAGGTTAGGATTTTCATGCATTAGTATTTGACAGATCACGTGGGATTTCAGACATGGTGTCAAAGAGAAAGATGCTCAGTATGCTTTGACATTTCATCATGAATCGTCTTACAAACGAACAACGCTTGCAAATTATTGAATTTTATTATCAAAATGCGTGCTCTGTTAAGAAAGTTCATTGCGCGCTTCCATTTTATGGTCAGTTTAATCGACCCACTGAAGCGGCTATTCGGGCTATTGTGACTAAATTTCGCACCAAATTTACATTGTTGGACATTAAACCACCAACACGCTTACGTAGAGTGCGAACTGAAGAAAATATCGCAGCTGTATCGGCCAGTGTTAATGATGACCACCAATTTTCGATTCGTTGCCGTTCGCACCAATTGGGTCTCTGTTACTCAAAAACGTGGAAATGCCAAAATTGGACTAAGCGGATGGACCACCTAAGACGCAGCCGCGGTCAACATTTAAATGAAATTATCTTCAAAAAGTAAATGTCATGGACCAATCTAACGTTTCAAATAAAGAACCGATGAGATTTTGTAAATTTTATGCGTTTTTTTTTAAAAAAAGTTATCAAGCTCTTAAAAAATCACCCTTTACGTTGTCAGAGGAATTTGCACACCAAATTTCACGACTATTGCTGCAATACTTTAGTTGGTAAAGAGTACAAACCCCTAAAGAGTACAAATTTCGAAAAATCCATTTATGTTGCATGTCTACATTGTGAGAGAAATGTAAAAACCGATTTTCACGAATATAGATACAATTCTTAAATTGTTATCATTTTTATCCCTTTTTGTCTCTTCCTCCCTTAAAAGTACAAATTTCGAAAAATCCCTATTTGTAGCTCGTCAGCATGTTTCTATCTACTGCCGTCTTGTCTGGATGAAGGTTTGATGTTTATTCCTTTTAAAACCCTTCATAGTCGGCGTCTACGTCATATTGGGGAACTACAATAGAAATTTCATGACCCTAGCTTCAGTGAGTCAGCCAGTAACGCATCTATTTTTCCATGCTTTATTTAAATATATATATATATCTATTTTAAATATATATAGATACAGCCCCCAACAAATGTCGCTCCCGATTTGACTTTTCCGCTCTAGAAACTACATGTTTTAACCGATTTTGTTCAAAATTTGGCACAACACCTTATATTACAACTAAAATTATATGTGGTGAAAGCGAGTCAGATCGGTTCAGCTTTTTATATGGCTCCCGTAAAATTTCACTGCCGATTTGACTCTTCCGCTCTAGAAACCAAATATCTGGCCGATTTTCTTCAAATTTGACACAGAACCTTATAATTCAACTAGAGGCATATATGCTGAATGTGGGTCAGATCGTTTCAGATTTAGATATAGCTCACATACAAATTTAGCTGTGACCTTGATTTTTTTTCGCTCCAGAGACTAAATATTTTAACCGATTTTCTTCACTTTGGGCACAGCACCTTATATTTAAGCTAGACACATAGCTTTCATGCAAATTTCGCTCTCGATTTGGCTTTTCCACTCTAGAGACCAAATATACTTTTTCCCCCGAAAACAATTGTAATGGCGTAGAAAGTCGGCCCTGCCCGACTTTAGCCTTTCATTACTTGTTTTTATACCCTCCACCTCCAGGATGGGGGTATACTAAATTTGTCATTCCGTTTGTAACACCTTCAAATATCGACCTGAGACCCTATAAAATTCTAAGACGATCTAGCTATGTCCGTCCGTCTGTTCAAAGACGTCCAAATTTTCCATAAATGCGTCGTAGATTGCTTGGGATTGCAATTGGACGAAATCGGACCAAAGGGGGGAAATGTCCCCTTACAAGGACTGAAAGTACCCATAATAACCCCTGATATTTAAAAGTATTTAAGCATGTTTTTTCAATATGACTGCTTGTACTTACTTGATATTGGGTATGCGCATTGCCCCTATAACAAAAATATGCACCATAGAGATTCTTAACAAAGGGGGTGAAATGGGGCTAAAAGGGATAAATATGGTAACTCTCAAACGGCAACAGCTTGAAACACAAATGAGTAGATACATAATATGAAAATAATTTTCCAAATTCGTACTTTTAAGGGGTAAAAGAGGAATAGAGGGATAAATATGGTACCAATGAAACAGCAGCTCCTAAAATAATGAAATTCGGTGTGTACATCCCTCCAATTGCGTAGACACGTAAAATAAAGAGATTTTAGAAAGTCGTACTCTTAAGGGGGTAAAGTAGGAAAAAGGGGGTAAAATGGTACCAAACAAATGACAGCAGCTAGAATCATGGCATTCGCTGTATAGACACGAAAAATAAAATCATTTGTTCCAATTCGTACTCAATTACTTTTTCGGCAAAAATTGGTTGAATCATGAAGTTAAGTGTTTACATTTGAAATTAAAATAGAATGGAAATACAACCAATTGTAGCACTCACTATCTATCAATATTCATGGTATTTTAGCTTTTTTACTATATTTACTTTTTGAATTGACTTGAAGTATTATTTCGATATATATCTTATATTTGTTTTGGTTTGGATATATTGAAAAATTTAAATTTTCCTGTAATGTTACTGCACTTCTACGAAAATCGACATCCTCTTTAATATTACTGCACTTCTACGAAAATTGACATCCTCTGTGGAGTGCAATCCATGATGGAAGGTATATAAAGTTCGGCCCGGCCGAACTTAACGCCGCTTTTACTTGATTATTATAATTTATTTTTTATTTTATTATAAATTACTAATTTTCTGATCTAATTAAAGAAATAATATTCAAGATCCGCTGAAAACACGAACTCAGGGCTGCAAAAATTGTGTCTGGTTAGGCTGATATATAAAGCTCGACCGATCACGAAGTGAAATAAGGCTTCGTTGAATCTTTACAAGAATGAAATTAGAGATACATGTCATCAAAACGGGACATCATATTTCTAATATATTTGTTCAAATTACTTTATTCCGGTTTCTGATTGCAATTAAATATGCAAGCTGATAAAACTGAGCAAACAATTGCAGTATTTTATGAAAATATCGGCTGATTACTCTACTGGGTAATATGGAAGAAGGAATGCCGTCGCCGCCGCTCAACAAGTTTTCGAATTTAGGCTTGCTTCGAATTATGACAAAGACCGTCGATATGATGGAAGACTGCACGGGAAAGAATTGGTATAAATATCAATTGTAGTACTGCACTGAATTCAGTATCAGCAGTTTGATCGCGAAGATTGATAGAATACAAAATGGTTAGTAGGTTTCTTTTTGTGAGGTGATTGTAAAAAAAATAAAAGTCCATGGGATACTATCAAAGTATAACGTTAGTATGAAGGGATTGATTGAATGTGAAGTGTGAAATTTGAAAATTTGGTACCAAAGTACGAATATACGACTATAAGTGTTCAATGCTAATGTGCGCCCGTAACAGAATCAGACCTATCAGATCTTGAGGCTTTCATGATTTGTCCACCTAGTTGGATGTATAATAAAACCGATATTACCAAATTAACTAATTACGACAACGGAATCGGAATTTGTCAATACCACTTGGCATTCAATATCATTTCTACCATGGAACCAACAATCGAGCCAAGTCATCAATTAAGCTAATTGTATATATTTGCGTGCAATGGCAGCTTCCCTGGAGCAGTGATTTGTGTACGGTAACTGCATATATTTCATTCAAAAATGAACCTACTTTTTATAATCATACCCGAACTGTTTGTGATTCAGAATCCACGTCATGAACCTGGGCTTCTTTACGAGACAAGATCGCACAATATCTGTCACACCAGCAATCTTCTACAAAGATTGGGTAATGTTCATTTTTTGGACATAGTATCCCACGATCAATTATGTTTACTCTTCAGGCGAACTAAGAAACTTCGGAAATTCTAATATTGAAATTTAGTTGAGCCTTTAGACACTTAATCACGACATTGAATGATAGGAATTACAAATCTCTTAAGATTAAGAGTACTTCGAACGCGGTGCTCTTCACACACGCCAAACAACAGCTTTTAATCGATAAATCTATAATATGAGTGTTATTATATAGAAATTAGAATATACGATTGGATATCTAATGTATTTAAGTGATAGCCTAACTACAAATCCACTTTTAATAATTTCTCATCATCTTCTTATTCTTCCAGAAACTTTTCACTGCCGTTTTGCTAGCCATAGTTGCTTTAGCTGCAGCTGATGTCAGCCACTTGAAAAATGAGTATTTGCCACCCGATCACGTTTCCGCTTCGACAATGTTCGAATCCGCTGTAGGAGCCAGTGGCACTCCTCTCTTTATCGGTACTCCCAGATCTGCAGATTCTACTGGCAGCAGTTTTGGCTCGGCTCCAGCTGCCTCCACTGGTTGTGCGACCTCACACGATTCGACTGGAACATTTGGTGCATCTGGCAGCTACTCGGCTGCTTCTACCAGTACTTTCGGTTCATCCGACAGTTTATCGGCCCCAGCCGCTTCCATAGGTTCAATTGGTGCTTCGGGATCATCCGGTAGCTACTCGGCGCCTGCTACTGCTACCACTTCTTTGGGTTCTTCCGACAGTTTCTCTGCTCCAGCTGATTGCTCTAGCTCATTTGGTTCTTCATGCTCTCATTCTGGAACATTTGGTGCATCCTCTCCAGCTGCTGCTACCACTTTTTTCGATTCATCCGACAGTTCCTCGGGTGCCATGGGTGCATCTATGGGTACCATGGGTGCTTCGGGCTCTCACGGTTCTACTGGAACATTTGGGGCGTCTGGTAGCTACTCGGCTCCAGCTGGAACATTTGGGGCGTCCGGTAGCTACTCGGCTCCAGCTGCTGCTACCACTTCTTCCGACAGTTTCTCGGCTTCGGCTGATTGCTCTGGGTCATTTGGTTCTTCTTGCTCCCAAGATTCTACAGGAACATATGGTACATCCGGTAGCTACTCGGCTCCAGCTGCTGCTACCACTTCTTTCCATTCATCCGACAGTTTCTCGGGTACCGTTGGTGCTTCTGTGGGTACCATGGGTGCTTCGGGCTCTCACGGTTCCACTGAAACATTTGGTGCATCCGGTAGCTACTCGGCTCCAGCTGCTGCTACCACTTCTTCCGGTTCATCAGACAGTTTCTCCGCTCCAGCTGATTGCTCCAGTTCATTTGGTTCTTCTTGCTCCCATTCTGGAACATTTGGTGCATCTTCTCCAGCTGCTGCTACCACTTCTTTCGATTCATCCGACAGTTTATCGGGTACCATGGGTGCTTCTATGGGTACCATGGGTGCTTCGGGCTCTCACGGTTCTACTGGAACATTTGGTGCATCCGGTAGCTACTCGGCTCCAGCTGCTGCTACCACTTCTTCCGATTCATCAGACAGTTTCTCGGCCTCGGCTGATTGCTCTGGTTCATTTGGTTCTGCTTGCTCCCAAGATTCTACGGGATCATTTGGTGCATCCGGTAGCTTCTCCGCTCCAGCTGGTACCATGGGTGCTTCGGGCTCTCACGACTCTACAGGAACATATGGTGCATCCGGTAGCTACTCGGCTCCAGCTGCTGCTACCACTTCTTTCCATTCATCCGACAGTTTCTCGGGTACCGTGGGTGATTCTGTGGGTACCATGGGTGCTTTGGGCTCTCACGGTTCTACTGGAACATTTGGTGCATCCGGTAGCTACTCGGCTCCAGCTGCTGCTACCACTTCTTCCGATTCATCAGACAGTTTCTCGGCTTCGGCTGATTGCTCCGGTTCATTTGGTTCTGCTTGCTCCCAAGATTCTACGGGAACATTTGGTGGATCCGGTAGCTTCTCCGCTCCAGCTGGTACCATGGGTGATTCGGGCTCTCACGACTCTACAGGAACATATGGTGCATCCGGTAGCTACTCGGCTCCAGCAGCTACCATTGGTTCTTCCGGATCCTCAGGCTCATTCGAGTCGGCCGGTACATTTGGCGCATCCGGTAGCTCCTCGGCTCAAGTTGCATCAACCAGTTCTTTCGGTTCAGCCGGATCCTCCGGATCAGCTCCTGCAGCAGGATTCTCCTATTATGCTCCCGTAGCCGCTACAACTGGCTCAGCAGACTCTTATTCAGCTCCAGCTGCTTCTACCCACACTGAACACTCCACGGGCACCGCATATGCTCCCGATGGTGGCTATATTTACTAGAGTATACCATAAGGAACATAAACGAAAATAAATCGAATATGTGTCATGTTTAAAATGTTTAACTTTTATTATTCTTTAGACTCCATCTCTCCAGTATTTGCTAAATTCAAAATATTATTCTCTTTCAATGGACTAAAATATTTTCGATATTTTCGCATTTCATTATTGTTTTGTATTGAAACTTGTTTACACGTAACCACTGTAATTAAAATGTTTGCTTATGCAAATACATTTGTGTACACAGCATACATGCACACAGGCATTGGTTTTCTCACGCGATCACGCTTCACAGTGCTCAGCATCCAACAGTTGGATAAATGTTAACAAGAGTAAGTTCAATTTTATGGGTTTTAATATGACTTCCGATATGGCCTACTGTATGGAAGTTACGAGCAAGGCTCCAATTTTCACATCTTATTGTGTAGCAACTTTTAGTGTGGATTTGGTAAGAATGAATTTTCATATTTCATATTTGTAATTGGTCGACGGTATATTGGTAACTATAGGATTGTAATTATTCGTGTTACAACATTCCATATAACTTTAGTACTCAAGAAAAGTAGTTCATTATTATCTTAGGCCATCTATAGGCATTGAAGGGGAAGCGGAACACAAATGAATAAAATGCTACCAACCGAAGTGTTGCAGTTGGAATCGTGGCAAGAAATATGAAATTTTTGGAATTTCAGATTTATTAAACGAATACCCTATATTTCTTATATATAGAAAGAAAGAAGAAGAAAGTGAAATCTGTCCTATTTCGGGTGAAATAAAGGGTGATTTTTTAGCTATTATCTTTTTGGCAACACTGGTTTAAACAGCTGACGCATATTTCGTGTTTTGTTTCACTGTCAAACATCTTCAGTTTGGTCTATAATTTAACCATGACTCGTTTTACAAACGAACAACTCCTGCAAATTATTGAATTTTATCTCTCTTTCTCTGTTAAGAAAGTTCATTGCGCGCTTCTTCCATTTCAGCGACGAAGCTCATTTTTGGCTCAATGGGTACGTAAATAGGCAGATATTGGAGTGAATATCAGCCAGAAGCATTGCAAGAGCTACCAATGCATCCAGAAAAAGTCACAGTTTGGTGCGGTTTATGGGCTGGTGGCATCATTGGACCGTACTTCTTCAAATATGATGCGAATCGTAACGTAACTGTGAATGGTGAGCGCTACCGTGAGATGATATCCAACTTTTTTTTGTCCAAAATGCAAGAGCTTGACTTGCATGATATGTGGTTTCATCAAGACGGTGCCACATGCCACACAGCACGAGCAACAATGGACTTATTGAGAGGCGAGTTCGGTGAACATTTTATTTCACGTTCGGGACCGGTCAATTGGCCGCCTAGAACGTGCGATTTAACGCCTTTAGACTACTTTTTGTGGGTCTGTGTTAAAGCTCATCAAGTCAAGCCCGCTTCAATTGACGCATTGGAAGACAACATTGAAGCATTTAATTTTGAGATAGCGGCCGAAATGTTGGAATGAGTATGCCAAAATTGGACTAAGCGGATGGACCATTTCAGGCGCATTCAAGGTCAACATTTGCATGAGATAATCTTCAAACATTAAATTATATGGACCGTACTATCGATTCAAACAATGATTTTCTGCATTTTATGTTTTTATTTTTGAAAAACTTTCCTATAGCTTTTAAAAAATCACCCTTTACAACCTATAATGTGACGTGGCGCTACGTGTTGCAACATAGGACGTGGGCGTGTTCTTTCAAAATAAATCAAAATCTGTAAAGGTATGTGGCTTGCAAAAGGCTAAAGTTAAGTCGGGTAGGACATTTGCATGGCCGCACACAGAAAAATCTGAGTAAAATCCATACTCAATTTTTATAATTCTTTAAAAGAAGGAAAATTTACTAATTATGAGTATAAAAACTTTATCAAATACCAAAATATATCTGAGTATCCGTTGGAAGATACATTGGTTTTACTTTAACATAGGAATATGGGTCATTTGTGTGGGATGTACCAGAAAAGGCGTGGCAGTTTCGCTAGTCTTCGAAATTAAACTAAGTTTGGGAAAAATATCACCATTTTAATCGCATCTCAAACTCCAAATGTCCATTTTCCCGCTTTTGAGGAAGTTCTTTTAAACAACTTCCAAAAAACTCGATAATATGTTTATATCCCATATCACTCTGCGAATAATTTTTTTTAATTTTGTATAATTTTAACAATTTTAACGTTTGTGTTTAAAAAATACAAATTTAGTGATTTATTAAAGTTCTTCAAAATATCTGTTGAAAGCACGCTGGCATCTAAACGAAAGGAGCTCGGTCGTCCAAATTTTCCATAAATGTGTCTCATAGCCTAGATCGGTTGGAATTCAAGGGATACAATGGGAACAGAAGGATACAAAAGGGCTTCCAGGAATGATGAAATTCGCCATGTATATCCCTCTAATTGCGTAAATACGTAAAAAAAAGAGACTTTAGAAAATCACACTTTTAATGGGGTAAAAGGGGATACAAATAGTACTAACTAAATGGCCGTAGCTAGAATCATGGAATTCGGTATATATATTCCTCTAGCTGGATAGACTCGCAAAATAAAAAGATTTTTCTAAATTCGTACAATTTTAGTTTTATGGTAAAAATTGGTTGAATAATGAATTTAGGTTATCTTGCACTGAGATACAATGCATTTTCAAATTGGAATTAAAATAGGATGGAAATACAGCCAACTATAGCACTCACTATCTACCAATGTTTATGATATTTAAGGTTTTTTTGAAGATTGCTGTCCTATATTTACTGACTTGAAGAATTATTTCGATATATATAGTACACTATAGTAGTATAGTATAAGCGTCATTTGAACTAATAAAAATTTTATATTTAATTTGAACTGGGATATTGTCCTGGCTCAAGACCATTTTGCATCTATATTTAATAGAATGCAAATTTATTTACAAATGGCATGGTGACATTTATTACTTGGCTGCAGACTACCACTATCATGATTTCCACCCTGTCTAAAGGTTTCATTCAGGTGGCTTCGCAGCGACTTTTCAACATCAAACCCGGCCTCTATAAGGAGATGATTTTCACAAACGAACGAGAATCACAACTCACTTGCCGAATTTGCGTTTAAAAAATCGCACCAAGTAATAAAGTACGCATGCCATCTTACAAGCATCTCATTGAGTTGCATATGTAAGTATGTGTATGTGCAGGTATAGTTACCCAGCAATACTTCTGCCGTGCCAACGCTCATTTGTTCATTTCGGCAGAAGTATTGCTGGGTAACTATACCTGCACATACACATACTTACATATGCAACTCAATGAGATGCTTGTAAGATGGCATGCGTACTTTATTACTTGGTGCGATTTTTTAAACGCAAATTCGGCAAGTGAGTTGTGATTCTCGTTCGTTTGTGAAAATCATCTCCTTATAGAGGCCGGGTTTGATGTTGAAAAGTCGCTGCGAAGCCACCTGAATGAAACCTTTAGACAGGGTGGAAATCATGATAGTGGTAGTCTGCAGCCAAGTAATAAATGTCACCATGCCATTTGTAAATAAATTTGCATTCTATTAAATATAGATGCAAAATGGTCTTGAGCCAGGACAATATCCCAGTTCAAATCAAATATTGATTACAGACCAAAAAAATACAAACGAAAAAAACTAAAACAAATTTTATATTTATTTATTTATTTTTTTCCAAAATTTGCATTTTCCTGTAATATTGCTGCACTTCTACGAAAATCGACAACCTCCATGTAATGCAATACATGGTGGAGGGTATATAAAGTGCAGCCTGACCGAACTTAATGCCGTTTGTACTGGTTTTTTGATAAATTTATGAAAAGTCGGTGTAGGAAAAACCCAAAAATCAATCAAAAAATTATCACAAAAAGAAAAAAGTACAGTTTTTTGGCTCTCCTGAACAAAAAACATATAGCTACTTTTGCCAATTTAATCGGATGAGAATTTGAAAACATAATCCTTCGGAACACTGTGCGGTATTAGTCACAATGAAAGACCAAAAGTAAATAAAGGTAGCGTCATTAAAAGCCAACACCAACATTTTGAAAATAAATACATAAATTAATTAAGAAGCTTATTATTGTGGCCTCATTTTCCATGCTTGCTTGCTTTTTATTGCGTATCAAAAATAATCAAAGATTCCCCAAAAAAGTTTTTAATTAAAATTTTTAACAAAACAAGAATGTGTGGGTTGTTATAACAACATTTAAGGATTGGCAAGCCATCTGCTCTCATTTTGCCGTTTTACTTTGGTTTGTTAATGACCCGAGTATCTTTAAATTGAAATAAAATAATAAATACTTAATAAGTAAATAAGACATAATTTCAAACTGAAATTAGTCCAAGTCCAATGTTTGACTTTCAAGCAATATGAAACGAATATCGCCAATTGATTGGCCGAACCATTGCAGTGGTTTGCATTAAACAATGACTTCACGTAACCCTAGAGAAAATAATATAGAGACGATAAATGGGAAGATATCAATGTCCAATTGAGCATTGCCATTTGTGTAGACTCTCATTTTTTTTTTGCAAAAAATTTACTTTTAGATTCAAAATGAGAAAAAGGCGAAGACCGGGCCGGTCGAACTCTACGCCCTTTCACTTGCTTTCATGTGCCATTGAATAAAATGATATGCAAAAATTGCTGCGACATTTTCAATTTGGTATCTTGCACGACATTAATACCCATTTGTTGTCGGGTGTGGGGATAATGGTATCGTTTACCATGTTTTTGGACATTTCTTAAAGGCAGCTGGCGGTAATATCGTCTTTGTTACTCCGGTATGCGCTCCACGGCCCAGAATATACATTCTTATATGCGAATTTAAAATAATTCACAAATTCATATAATTCCAGTAAATGTTAATCCCAAAATCTTCTCATCGAAGTCAATAAACTCAGAATATATTTGTTTATGACTTCAACGGTGGCATCGACCAGCTTGGCAATAAATCATCATTAAAATGGACAACACCTTCAGAATTCACGGTCAAACAAAATTGGCGAGCGCTGTAAAATGTACATCAATCACACTAAACTCTGTGTCACAAGTAACGATCTGACTAATGAAACTGATGACTCCTTTGTGCTGGTAATCACCATTGAAGTTTTGCCTGATTGAACAACAAAAGAATAAACCCATTTGGGGATGATTACGCTGGTAGAAACAATCATTTAGTTGTGTCGGCCCATATTAATTTGACTAATCTTTTTTTGTCAGATCGGCTTATAATCTCTTTCTGAGTCTATTTAGCAATGCCCGTCTGCCCATCTATTGTTGTAATCAAATTGGAGGTCGCAATTATAGTCCGATCTTAACTAAAAAATTAGCACAAGTAAGTTTTGTAGATCAAGACGAACGATATTTAATTTGAAGCAAATCGGTTCAGATCTAGATATATCCCCCATTAGGGTGTCCAAAAAACAGGTTATTTTAGAAATATGGTTTTCGGTTTAACCGAAAATTCAATTTTTAACAAAACCGGGTTTCGGTTTTAGTTTTTTTACAAAACCGGTTATAACCGGTTTTTTAAAATCAAAGTACGAAAATATTAAAATTAATTTTTTCCATGCTTTATATAAGGTTACTTTCTATATATGTTTGTGTGCCACAAAATTTGAAATCAATTTTTGAAAGCTTTTTTCTCAACCAATTTTGCTCAAATTTTGCACACTTAATCAAAAAAAATCAATTGGACAAAGGGGCGTGGCACCTCCCATACGAAGTTAAAACCTATTATTGAATATTGTCAGTTCTATGACACCTAGAGTGCTGAAATTTTGTGTAAGTGCATCTAGCATCAATTCGCATAGTTGTGCCAGAAATGGGCGGTATTGGAAAAGTGGGCGTGGCACCTCCCATACGAAGTTAAAACCTATTATTGAATATTGTCAGTTCTATGACACCTAGAGTGCTGTAATTTTGTGTAAGTGCATCTAGCATCAATGTGCATAGTTGTGCCAAAAATGGGCGGTATTGGAAAAGTGGGCGTGGAACCTCCCATACGAAGTTAAAACCTATTATTTAATATTGTCAGTTCTATGACACCTAGAGTGATGAAATTTTGTGTAAGTGCATCTAGCATCAATTCGCATAGTTGTGCCAAAAATGGGCGGTATTGGAAAAGTGGGCGTGGCATCTCCCATACGAAGTTAAAACCTATTATTGAATATTGTCAGTTCTATGACACCTAGAGTGCTGAAATTTTGTGTAAGTGCATCTAGCATCAATTCGCATAGTTGTGCCAAAAATGGGCGCTATTGGAAAAGTGGGCGTGGCACCTCCCATACGAAGTTAAAACCTCTTATTGAATATAGTCAGTTCTATGACACCTAGAGTGCTGTAATTTTGTGTAAGTGCATCTACCATCAATGTGCGTAGTTCTGCCAAAAATGGGCGGTATTGGAATAGTGGGCGTACCACCTCCCATACGAAGTTAAAACATATTATCGAATAGTGTCAGTTCTATGACACGTATAGTGCTCAAATTTTGTGTAAGTGCATCTAGCATCAATGTGCGTAGTTGCGCCTAAAATGGGCGGTAATGCAAAAGTGGGCGTGGCACCTCCCATATGAAG
Organism: Polietes domitor; assembly: GCA_947397865.1. Lineage (NCBI taxonomy): Eukaryota > Metazoa > Arthropoda > Insecta > Diptera > Muscidae > Polietes > Polietes domitor. The sequence continues at coordinate 120,514,934 of OX377620.1, forward strand.
TTAAAACCAAAATTACACCTACTGTAATTTTGTGTAAGTGCATCTAGCATTAATGTGCGTAGTTGTGACAAAAATGGGCGGTAATGGAAATGTGGGTGTGGCACCTCCCATACGAAGTTAAAACCCATTTCGAATATATGCCGTTCTATGGCAGATAAAAAACTGAAATTTTGCAGTAATTTTTCCTTCTACAAAAGATAACTAAAAAAGAATTTCTAGGCCCAATAGAATTCTGCTTGCATAAAGCATGGATTTGAAAAAAATTTTTTTTTGATTTACTAGTTTTTATTACGAAAGTAAATACAGTTCATTTTTAGTAAAGGTACATTAAATAAGGAATTTTTATACCCTCCACTGGGGTATTGTGTCTTTGTGCTTTTGTTTGTAACATCCAAAAGGAAGGGGAGATAGACCCGATAGACTTAGAATCAATTTTTGAATCGATTTAACCATGCCATCTGTCTGTCCGCCCATCCATCTATTCTTTTAATCAAAGTACTTGTCGCAATTATTATCCGAACCTAACAAAAATTGGCACAAATGAGTTTTGTGGTCCAAGGATGAACTCTATTTAATTTGAAGCAAATCAGTTCAGATTTAGATATAGCCCCCATACAAATGCCGCTCCCGATTTGACTTTTTTTCGCTCTAGAAACCACATGTTTCACCAGATTTGCTTCAAATTTGGCACATTATCTTATAGTCTAACTAGACATACCTATGGTGAAATTTGGTCAAATCGGTTCAGATTTAGATATAGCTCACATACAAATTTCGATCCCGATTTGACTTTTTCCGCTCTCGAAACAACATATTTTACTCGATTTGTTGCAAATTTGGCACAGTACCCCATAATTCAACTAGAAACATCAGTGGTGAAAATGAGTCAGATCGGTTCAGATTCAGATATAGCTCTGATACAAATTTCGCTCCCGATTTGATTGTTTCTGGTCTAGAAACCAAATATTTTGACCGATTTTCTCCAAATCTAGAAACATTTATGGTATATATTTTTCAGAGCAGTTCAGATTTAGATATAGCTACCATACAAATTTCGCTCCTGATTTTACTTTTTCCGCTCTGGAAACTATATATTTTAATTGAAGTTCTTCAAATTTGGCAAAACATATCATATTTCAAATAGGAACACCTAGAAAGAAAGTGGTCCACATTATCTCAGGTTTGAATATAACCTTCATACCTATGTCCTTCCCGATTTAACTTTTTTCCCTCAGACATATTCCTTTACAGATTTTGACTTAATTTGAGAGAACACGTTATATTTCTGCTGGAATCAGACTTTGTGAATGTAGGTCATATCGGTTAATGATATAGTACCCGTACAAAGTTGTTCCCGATTTCACTTTCTTCCCCGAATTCAATTGTAATGGGGTAGAAAGTGGAGGGTATGATATAGTCGGTCCCGCCCGACTTTAGCCTATCTTTACTTGTTTTAATTGTTTATGTTACAGTCTGGCTCAAAGTCCTTAATGAGTAAAGAGACGTAGTATTCTTTTTCAATTTTTGTTTATTGATTCCCAATATTTCGACTAACATCGTTAGCCATCTTCAGCGGATATTTAAATTTCAAATAGAGAAAACTGTGGCTGTCCTATATAAAAGTTCATTACCCACATCTCTTAACTAATTGTGATGTTTCATTCTTATAATATTGAACAAATTTATATAATTGTAAATACTATGTCCCTACACCATATACATGGGATTCAAATAAAAAAACAATTTCCTGTCACCACACGAATATATAGATAGGATTGTTGCAGTAGATTAGATGAATACTTCGTTCCTAGCTCAATCTAAACGTTCCTGAAAATGTTTTTCCCGTTTAATTTTTATACGGAGGGTATGTAACACCTTGAAATATCGACGTGAGACCCTATAAAGTATATATATTCTTGATCGTCATAAAATTCTAAGACGATCTAGCCATGTCCGTCCGTCTGTTGAAACCACGCTAGCATCTAAACGAAAGGAGCTAGAACGTCCAAATTTTCCATAAATACGTCTTATAGTCGTAGATCGGTTGGGATTGAAACTGGACGAAATCGATCCAAAGGGAAACATTTTTCCCTCACAAGTACTTAAAATACCCATAATAATCCCTAATATTTTAGAGTATATAAGCAATTTTTTCAATATGTCTGCTAGTACTTACTTGATATTGGGTATGCGCATTACTCCTATAACAAAAACGTGCACCATAAAGTGATTTTTATTCGTAGGGGGTAAAATGGGTCAAAAAGTGATAAAAATGGTACCTATCAAACGACAACAGCTAGAAACACAAAATTCGGTGAGTACATTCCTCTAATTGAGTAGATACATAATATAAAAGTATCTTTTCCAAATTCGTACTTTTAAGGGATAAAATGGGAATAGAGGATAAAAATGGTACAAACCAAACGACCGCACCTAGAATAATGAAATTCGGTGTATGCATTCCTCTGTTTGCGTAGACACGTAAAATAAATGGATTTTTCGAAATTCGTACTTTTTGCCATTAGAATGGAAAAAAGGGATAAAATAGTACCAACCAAATGACCGCAGCTAGAGCCATGAAATTCGGTGCATACATTCATCTGACTGCGTAGACACGAAAAATATAAGGTTTTTTACAAATGTGTACTTTCAAGGGATACAATGTTTACAGAGGGATAAAAATTGTACCAACTAAACGACTGTGGATAGAATGATGAAATTCGGTGTATACATCCCTCTAATTACGTAGACACGTAAAATAAAGAGCTTTTAGAAAGTCGTACTCTTAAGGGGGGTAAAATAGGAAAAAGGGGATAAAAATGGTACCAACCAAATGGTCGCAGCTAGAATCATGGAATTTGGTGTATATATTCCTCTGACTGCATAGACACGCAAAACAATAAGATTTTTCGAAATTTGTACTTTTTACTTTTACGGCAAAAATGGTTGTTAGGTTATTTTGGAGTTAGGTTATTTTGCACTATGTACGTGAGATAATAGATTTTCAAAATATATACTTTTTGAATTAAAATAGAATGGAAATACACCCAACTGTAGCACCCACTATCTACAAATATTTATGATATTAAAGCTTTTTTGCAGACATAAATATAAAAATATTTATTTTTTGGATTGACTTGAACTACTTCTATACACTCCACGAGAGTATTATGTCTTTGTGCCTTTATTTGTAACACCCAAAAGGAAGAGAGATAGACCCATTGTTAATTATACCGATCGACTTAGAATCACTTTTTGAATCGATTTAGCAATGTCCGTCTGTCTGTCTGTCTGTCCGTCCGTCCATCTATTCTTGTAATCACGATACAGGTCGCAAGTGTAGACAGAAGCAAATGAAACTTTGCACAACGAAGTTTTTCGGGATAAGGACGAACGCTATTTAATTTGAAGAAAATCGGTTCAGGTTTATATATAGCTCCCATACAAATTTCACTCCCGATTTGACTATTGTCACTCTATATACCACCTATTACAACAGATTTTCTTCAAAATTGGCAAAACATCTTATATTTGAACTAGAAACGCCTGTGGTAAAAATGTGTTAGATCGGTTCAGATTTATGTATAGCTCCCATACAAATTTCGCTCCCGATTTGACTCTTTTCACTCTAGATACCACAGATTTTCTTCAAAATTGGCAAAACAATACATACAAATTTCGCTATTAATTAGGCGAAATATCTTATATTTGTTCTATAAACATCCATAGTGAAAATGGGTCAGAGCGGTTCAGATTTATATATAGCTCCAATACAAATATCGCTCCCAGATAGACTTTTGCGCCCCAGAAACCACGAATTTTCACCGAATTTTTTCGAACTGAGCATAACACGTTATATTTGAACTGGAAGAACTTATTGTGAAAGTTAGTCACTTTATTCCATGTTTGGATATAGCCCCAATACAAATATTCTTCTCGATTTGACAGGTCATATTAGCCTATGATTAGGAAACATACAAAAATTCTTCCCGTTTTCACTTTTTTACCGAGTTGAATTGTATTCGGATAGAAAGTGGAGTGTATCACAAAAGTCGGCCCCGCCCGACTTTAGCCTTTCCTTAATTGTTGTAGTTTGAATTTGTTTTTTTGTTTACAATTGAGAGTAAACACATTGGGATACTTCCATAAAATTTAAAAATATTATTTTTGTAATTTGTTATGTTAAAGGAAAAAATATTTTTGAATTACTATGTATTTATAAATCCATAAGGAAATACTTTTCAAATGCATCATCCCACGTGAAAATAACTTAACTATGCCAGAGCTTGTGGAATTTAGAATACAGTACACAGAGAGAATTTTCCTTCATAATAGTTGTGAAGCGGTTTCATAAAAGTTTTTTCATAAATTTAATGAATATTTTCTTAATATGTATGAAAAAATCATAAATAAATTGAAATCATTCATGCAATTTTTTCATAAACATTTCATATTTCATAAAATAAAAAAAAATTGTTTTTATCCGTTTTGCATACAACGTATGTAAATACATTTCGATTTTAGTAGACAGTTTTTTCATAGAATATCTGTATAAACCATCTCAGGAAAACATACGAGAACTACATCTGTAAATTGGCTCTGAATCTAGATCATGTTGATTTTATTTGAACGTAGCTGAAGACAAGCTTTTATGAAATGGTAATTTCATTAAAATTTTTATAGATGTCTGATTTAATCAATAGTCGAATCTGCCCATCAAATTTGCCAATTTAAATAATCCAAATTTTATATATGTGCGTTCATAACCATTCCAATTTATGATTTATACCTAACCTATCTAAACCACTTTGTCAAAACTCTTTTCACTGTCATGTATAACATTTTCTGATGTATTTTAGATTTCTAAACTCGAAAACGATATTAAAAAAGTTTTTTTATGGTAATCTTTTTTAATTTTATCGTATTTTTTTTTTAATTTTTTACTATAATTCCTATTTCCAATTTTTTGTACTATAACAAAATATATAATAATTAATAAGTAATTCTGATATCTATAGGGTCCGCAAAATAACATTTTTTTGAAAATGCTATAAAGAAATAACTGAATATTATATCAAATTTCTTTTTTATTTGAAAGTACAATCCTTCCGGTTAATAATGGAAAATAATTTCATTCACATGGCTGCTGAGGGCACCCCACAAATAATAGTCCAACGGTTGAATAGTTGAAAAAAAAACGTTAGATGGCGGACCCTTATATAGCTCCCATACCAATGTTTCCGTTATGATTTACTTTTTCCACTCTAGAAACCACATATTTCAACAAATAACTTTTTTTTTGAAAACGCTATAAAAAACTACTAAATATTTTCTCAAATTTCTTTTTTTATTTGAAAGTACAATCTTTCCGGTTAATAATGGAAAATAATTTCATTCAAATGGCTGCTGAGGGCACCCCACAAATAATAGTCCCACGGTTGAATAGTTGAAAAAAACGTTAGGCGGATATATTTTGATATGGTATTTTTCGCGCTATTTAAACAAAAATTAAAAATTATGATTTAAAAAATGTATACGTCTACAAAGAGTAACTTCCACATTTATCCATAGTTTTTATACACCCACGAGAGTATTATGTCTTTTTGCATTTGTTTGTAACACCCAAAATGGAAGCGACTTAGGACCATTGTTAATTTTTGAATCGATTTAGCAATGTCCGTCTGTCTGTCCATCTATTCTTGTAATCAGAGTACAGGTCGCAATTGTAACCGGAACCAAATGAAATTTTTCTCAACGAAGTTTTTCGGGATAAGGATTTCGGATTTATATATAGCTCCCATACGAATTTCACTCCCGATTTGACTCTTTTCACTCTAGATACCACATATTTTAACATATTTTCTTCAAAATTGGCAAAACATCTTATATTTTAACTGGAAACACCTGTGGTAAAAATGTGTTAGATTGGTTCAGATTTATATATAGCTCCCATACATATTTCGCATCCCAATTTTAGTTTTTCCGCTCCAGAAGCCTCATATTTTCACAGCTTGTCTTCAAATTTGGCAAAACATATTATATTTAAACTAGGAACATCCGTGCTGAAAATAGGTCAGATCGGTTCAGATTTATATACAGCTCCCATTTCGCTCTAGAAACCACATATTTTAACAGATCTTCTTCCAATTCTGAAAAAAATCTTATATTTCCACTAGAAACATCCATGGTGAAAATGTGTAAGATCTGTTCAGGTTTATATATAGCTCCTACACAAATTTCACTCCCGATTTGACTTTTTCCACTCTATAAACCACATATTTTAACAAATCTTCTTCAAATCTTTCAAAATATCTTATATTTCAACCTGAAACATCGTGAAAATTGGTCAGATCGGTTCAGATTTATATATGTAGCTCCACATAGTTTATCAGATATGTAGAAACCACATATTTTGTCAGATTGTCTTCAAATTTGGCAAAAAATCTTATATTTAAACTACAAACACCTGTGGTGAAAATAAGTCAGATCGGTTTAGATATTATTTCTAATTAAAAAAATACAAAATTTTGTTGTACACCGATGAGGTTGACATAAGTGGGCGGACGGACAACGACAAATCAAAAGAAATTTCAAAAATGTCGTTTTCTAAAACAAAGTTGTCGAGTTGCATATGTTTTGTCCAGACCGATTTTTATATTTATCGATAAAAATGCCGATAACAAAGAAATTATAACAGAATGTGTGCATTTTGTATTCTGTATCAATATTTATTTAAGCAACATTGTTTTCTTCGTGATTCCAATTTGCAAACTTACAGAGCGTATTAAAGTAAGTCACCCTTAGTTGCATATATTTTGGCCACCACTGTGTAAACACCATCCTCCTTGGTAGAAAAACTTTAATCCTGACAACTATTTGTACTCTGATTACAAGCATTAGGTGGACGGTCAAGTCGATACAAATCTACTGGATTTGAAAAACAGATGGTGGTGGCGCTTAACCGGTTTCGGTTTTCACATCCCTAAGTGTTATACACGTCGTTTTCGCTCGACATAAGCCTATCGTCACATGTTTTATATTTAGTTATATGTTTTATTTATTTATCCAAAAATATAATTTTTAGTCAAAACCACATAGGTGGTGAGCCGGCTTAACAGAAAACACCACTAACAACAACTAAACCACAACAACATGTCTTCTAAAATTCCCCTCCCATTGCTATTCAAAGCTAAACAAACAAAATGATTCACAATGGAAATTAATTAATGCGATCATCAGAAGCGACTTCAACTTTTTCTTAAAACATAACTTGATACATGTATAATGAAACTAGACCCGATCACCGGTCGGTCAACCGTTCAAAGAGGCGTGCTGGGAGGGGAGTTGTTTTACGAAAAGGTGAATAAACTTCATATACCGCCATATAAATGTAGGTGTGTACAAAAGTCTCGTCTTGACAGACAGTGAGTGACTAGTTGAAATGTAGTGCCAACATCAAATGCCGGTTCGCATCATATTGATACTTTGCACAAAATCATCATTAAGACAAGTCAACACCTCGGAAACAGAGAAAATTAATTTAAACGATATCAACAGCACCTAATTATACTAAATCATAATTCTATATTTAATGTATACTATCATACATATATTTAATGACATATCAGGAAATTATCTTAAAACTAGCTTTAAAGTGATTTTTAAGAAATGTTTGCTTTTAAACCAAAAATTATGACTGATCGCTTATTAAAAATGCAATGATTTATTTTGGTCAATTATTTATAATTATGCGTCAGAAGAACATACAGAAAAATGTCAATATTTAACGAGGGCGCACAGTGGATCTCAGCATGTAAATTTTTAGGAAAAAACTGCTTTAATTCCTTTTTTAATAGCTAGCAACAATCTAACGAATCAAACAATGCCATAATAATATCTATGGGTTAAGGCCGTTTTTGGCAAATAGGAGAGGTTTTTTGTATGGTGTGCAACAGAGAAGACCAAAAAAGCAAGTATAACAAGTAAATATCAGAAAAAAGTTATAAAAAAAATAACAAATCTAGAAAAATTTTTAAACACGACTAAAATAATAATGAATTAAGATAAATGTTGCTGTAAGGTAAAAAATTGTCAATAGTGCCTTTAGAAAAAGTTTCTATCATATAGAGATATATGATTGCTGACTAAATATTTTGTAACAGAATGTTGCAGAAACCCAGATAGAGAAATTTGTATATTTATAGAATTTTGTATATTTTCAACAATTGCAGCTTTTTTGCGACTGACTACATACATCTGACAAGCGACATTGGTTCTTAAGATACGTGCAAAAAATCAGCCCTATCCGTTGCATACTTCGGGAAAAAAATACAAATCAAATATGCCGTGCATGCAAATAGTTTTAGCGAAATTTCCTGCGAAAATGATTTTTTTAATATTCAATTTGTATTTTTTGTTTATCGTGCTCTACATAAATACCCACATTTTTTGTCGAGAATGATCGATCTTCCGAAAAAACGTGGGCGACTTTTAACCTCTCGTAATTTGTGCCCACAACTGGAGGGCATCTCCTGAAACTTACCCCAACCTATAAAAGCATAAAAAATAGAACTGTCCAACGGCTTTTTGAAACAGAGTACCTAGCATATTGAGTATATCATTTTTGTATATTCAACTTATAGTCCAGCTGGTCTGAGTTTCTTTTTACAGCGGGTTAAATTTTCAGTTTTTTTGGTCGAAGGAAGCATTGTACTCAGCGAAAAAGTGCTTTAAATTAATGTCTGAGAGAACAGATCTATATGTGGAATTTTATTAGGATCAGTTTTGTGGAAGCTCTAAACCATCTAGCTCTCTTTGTTTTTTCGAGAAAATCAAACAAAAATGCTGTTGGACAGTGTTATTTTATGAGTTTTTTATTAAAAATTATCTTTTTAAATCAGCAGTATCGTTAAAATCTTGACAATCATGTGTGCTTTTATGTTTCCAAATGTCAAAATGTCAAAAAATTTCCATACATAGAAAATCACCCTTCAACATCGTCGGATGTCGATATAGCGAATTTACCATTACATATGAGGAGAGGGTATTAACGTTCTCTCCGTTCGTGCTTTAAGAATCTATATATATAAAAATGAATGTGTGTTTGTAAGTTTGTGGGTTTGTTTGTTGTTTGTTTGTTTGTTCTTTATAGCAGACTAAACTACTGGACCGATCTTCTTGAAATTTTCACAGTATGTTCATGTTGAACCGGTGGTGAAAATAGGCTATATATATTTTTGATATTTTCAGTGGATTAGGGATTTATTCGTTTTTTATAAATTAGCATATTCGGAGTACTGTTGCAGCTAGAGTCTTGAATTTTTGTGAAAGTCCACTAATTGTTAGTCTGCACAGTTTTCCCAAAATGGGCGGGATTGGACAAATGGGCGTGGCACCTCCCATACGAAGTTAAAACCTATTATTGAATATTGTCAGTTCTATGACACCTAGAGTTCTTAAATTTTGTGTAAGTGCATATAGCATCAATTTGTGTAGTTGTGCCAAAAATGGGCGGGATTGGACAAATGGGCGTGGCACCTCCCATACGAAGTTAAAACCTATTATTAAATATTGTCAGTTCTATGACACCTAGAGTTCTGAAATTTTATGTAAGTGCATATAGCATCAATTTGTGTAGTTGTGCCAAAAATGGGCGGTATTGGAAAAGTGGGCGTGGCACCTCCCACACAAAGTTAAAACCTGTTATTGAATATTGTCAGTTCTATGACACCTAGAGTGCTGAAATTTTATGTAAGTGCATCTAGCATCAATGTGCGTAGTTGTGCCAAAAATGGGCGGTACTGGAAAAGTGGGCGTGGCACCTTCCACACAAAGTTAAAACCTATTATTGAATATTGTCAGTTCTATGACACCTAGAGTGCTGAAAGTGTAAGTTATGTAAGTGTATATAGCAGCAATGTGCGTAGTTGTGCAAAAAATGGGTGGTATTGGTAAAGTGGGTGTGGCACCTCCCATACGAAGTTATAACCCATTTTCGAATATATTCAATTCTATGACAGATACAATACTGAAATTTTGTGTAAGTGCATCTATCATCAGTGTGCGTAGTTGTGCCAAAAATGGGCGGTATTGGAAAAGTGGGTGTGGCACCTCCCATACAAAATTATAAGCCATTTTCGAATATATTCAGTTCTATGACAGATACAATACTGAAATTTTGTGCGAGTACATCTAGCATCAATATGGGTAGTTGTGTCAAAAATTTGCGGTATTGGAAAAGTGGGCGTGCTACCTCACATACAAACTTAAAACCTATTATTGAATATATTCAGTTTTATAACAGCTACAATACTGCATTTTTTGTGAGTGCATCTAGCATAAACCTTCGTAGTTGTGGCAAAAATGGGCGGTAGTGGGATAGTGGGCGTGGTACTTTACATACGAAGTTAAAACCTATTATTGAATATTATCAGTTCTATAAAACCTAGAGGGCTGAAAATTGTCTGAATAGATCCAGTGTAAATAGTTGTGCAAATTTGGGCGGAAAGTGGGCATGGCCCTTCCCATATGAAATTAAAACCGGTTTTAGAGTATATTCGACACCGAGATGGGCGGAAAGTATCAGTGACCCTGCCATACGTAATTAAAACCTGTTTTAGAGTATATTCGACACCGAGATTCCTATATTGTTATACAAATGGGCGGGATTTGAAAGATGGGGAATTTTTTATTTAAATTTTGTAAAATTACTCATTTTCTTTGGATTTTCTTAGCATAATAGCAAAGAAAGATTACAAAAAAAATATCGCCAAAAGCCGACTTAAGTCAAGAAAACGGAAATTATATTAATTTTTTAATTTTTGTGTTGTTTGATTAATTTATTGACTTTCTATGTGTTTTGAAAGTAGTACATTCGAATTCCAGCTATTCGATTAAGTAAGTTCTTCTTACGTAGGAAGTTTTTTGTTTTGGTAATGGAAAGGAGGATAATCACACTCAACCTAAAATCAATTTGAATTTTGACATTTCTTCCTTTATTCGCCATTTCTTTTGTATCTCAGGGAAATACCTTGATTATAAGTGGTACATATAATACTGATCACAAGAAAAAATTATATGATTTTTATTTCCGTTTGTTTTTCTGCCTGGCGAAGCGGGCGGGGGTTCAGCTAGCCTTATACAGGGTGATTTTTTAAGAGCTTGATAACTTTTTTTTTTTAAAAACGCATAAAATTTGCAAAATCTCATCGGTTCTTTATTTGAAACGTTAGATTGGTCCATGACATTTACTTTTTGAAGATAATTTCATTTAAATGTTGACCGCGGCTGCGTCTTAGGTGGTCCATCCGCTTAGTCCAATTTTGGCATTTCCACGTTTTTGAGTAACAGAGACCCAATTGGTGCGAACGGCGACGAATCGAAAATTGGTGTTCATCATTAACACTGGCCGATACAGCTGCGATATTTTCTTCAGTTCGCACTCTACGTAAGCGTGTTGGTGGTTTAATGTCCAACAATGTAAATTTGGTGCGAAATTTAGTCACAATAGCCCGAATAGCCGCTTCAGTGGGTCGATTAAACTGACCATAAAAACGGAAGCGCACAATGAACTTTCTTAACAGAGCACGCATTTTGATAATAAAATTCAATAATTTGCAAGCGTTGTTCGTTTGTAAGACGATTCATGATGAAATGTCAAAGCATACTGAGCATCTTTCTCTTTGACACCATGTCTGAAATCACACGTGATCTGTCAAATACTAATGCATGAAAATCCTAACCTCAAAAAAATCACTCTTTATATAGGTAAGTATTTTTTTGACATCCTGAATTTCGTCTAAATAAAACATCATTTTTTAAATACTTTTGGTTTTGTAAGTTTTTTAGTTCATCTCTTACGTTTGACACAATATTAAAACGTTCATGACGTTGTGACTTCTTCAAAGAAACTACAATAATAGAGAAATTATTTCAAATATACGCGAATTGAGATTTCAGTGCTGGTATTCATATGTTTCTTTGGCATGTAAAATTGTAACAGAGTCATTCCATTACCAATTTTTTCTTCCAGTTTTCTTTGTTTTTAGACCTTGTTTTAATAAACTAATGAACAAAAATAAATAATATCTGGTTGTTTTACCAAAAATAAAATAGAAATAGTAGCCATTATTTCACAATTTCCAAACTCACACAGTCTCTAAAACACATCTAAAAACACTACTTTAAAAGTAAATAAAAATAGATTAATGAAATAATTTTGTTAATAAAAATAAAAGAAAAAACTGTAAAACATTAAAAAACCTAACGCGAATATACAATAACACATTATTACATTAAATTCGGAGTTACAGGTGATTTAATGAAGACACCTTTTTGAAAAAATCTTATTATTTCTTCCGTTTTCAAAAATGCGTATACAATATTTTTATGAGAATAATGCATACACAAACTTTCAAAACAATCCCAGCTTTCGAGGTCAAAAATCGTACCGCTTGACATGGAACGACTTAATACGACTAATTTAACTTCGAAACGTCACCTATGGTCAAAATAGGTCAGATCGGAAACCACATATTCTAACAGATCCTATTCAAATTAGGCGAAATATCTTATATTTGTACTATAAACAGCCATGGTGCAAATGGGTCAGATCGGTTCAGATTTATATCCCATATAAATTTCCCTCTCGGGTAAACTTTCTCACCCCAGAAACCATGAATTTTCACCGAATTGAACTAGAATAAATTATTGTGAAAGTTAGTCACTTTTATTCCATGTTTGGATATAGCCGCGACACAAATATTCTTTTCGATTTGACAAATTGGACCAGGTCAATTGGTCATATTAGCCTATGATTAGGAAGCATACAAAAATTCTTCCCGTTTTCATTTTTTACCGAATTGAACTGTATTCGGATAGAAAGTGGAGTATAGTCGGCCCGCCCGACTTTAGCCTTTCCTTACTTGTTTTATTTCAGCTACAACCTAAATGTCTGCAACATTTTGATAGGAAAATTTCTAATGTTGAAGATCCAATATGTTACAGAGTCGAATATACACACCTAATTTCATTATTTTAACTACAGCAGTTTGATTGGTACCCGTTTCACTAATTTTTATACCCTCCACCTCCAGGATGGGGGTATACTAACTTTGTCATTCCGTTTGTAACACCTTGAAATATTGACCTGAGACCCTATAAAGTATATATATTCTTGATCGTCATAAAATTCTAAGACGATCTAGCCATGTCCGTCCGTCCGTCCGTCCGTCCGTCCGTCTGTCCGTCTGTTGAAAGCACGCTAGCATCTAAACGAAAGGTGCTAGGACGTCCAAATTTTCCATAAATGCGTCTTATAGTCGTAGATCGGTTGGGATTGAAATGGGACGAAATCGGCCCAAAGGGAAAAATTTTTCCCTCATAAGGACTAAAAATACCCATAATAATTCTTACTATTTTAGCATATTTAAGCATGTTTTTTGAATATGTCTGTTTATATTTGCTTGATATTTGGTATGCGTATTCCTCTTATAGCAAAAACGTGCACCATAAAGTGATTCTTATTTGTAGGGGGTGAAATGGGGCAAAAAAGGGATAAAAATGGTACACATTAAACGACAACAGCTAGAAACACGAAATTCGGTGTGTACATTACTCTAATTGAGTAGATACATGATATAAAAGTATTTTTTTCAAATTCGTACTTTTAAGGGGTAAAATGGAAAAAGAGGGATAAAAATGGTACCAACCTAACGGCTGTACCTAGAATAATGAAATTCGGTGTATACATTCCTCTGACTGCATAGACAAGTAAAATACGCGGATTTTTCAAAATTCGTACTTTTTGGGGTTAATATGAAAAAAGGGGATAAAAATAGTACCAATCAAATGACCGCAGCTAGAGTCATGAAATTCACAGTATACATTCCTCTGACTATGTACACACGGAAAATAAACGGATTTTTCGAAATTCGTACTTTTTGGGGACAAAATAGAAAAAGGGGATAAAAATAGTACCAACCAAATGACCGCAGCTAGAGTCATGAAATTCAAAGTATACATTCCTGTGACTACGTAGACATGAAAATATAAGGTTTTTTCCAAATTCGTACTTTCAAGGGATATAATGGGAACGGAGGGATAAAAATGGTACCAACCAAACGGCTACACCTGGAATAATGAAATTCGGTGAATGCATTCCTCTGATTGCGTAGACACTTAAAATAAACAGGTTTTTCGAAATTCGTACTTTTTGGGGTTAAAATGAAAAAAGGGATAAAAAATACCAATTAAATGAGCTAGAGTCATGAAATTCTGAGTATACATTCCTCTGACTGCGTACATTTTGGGGTTAAAATTGAAAAAGGGGATACAAATAGTACCAACCAAATGACCGCAGCTAGAGTCATGCAATTCGGAGTATACATTCCTCTGATTGAGTAGGAATCTGAAAATAAACGATTTTTTCGAAATTCGTACTTTCAAGGGATACAATGGTACAGAGGGATACAAATAGTACCAACTACAGCTAGAATGATGAAATTCTAATTGCGTAGAAACGTCAAGGGGGTAAAAATGGTACCAACCACATGGTCGCAGCTGGAATTATGGAATTCGGTGTATACATTCCTCTGCCTGCATAGACACGCAAAATAAAAAGTTTTTTTTTCCAAATTTGTACCTTTTCTATTATGGCAAAAATTGGTTGAATCATGAAGTTAGGTTATTTTGCACTATGTACGTCTGATAATGGATTTTTTTGTTCTTTTTCATAGAATGAAAATACAACCAACTGTAGCTCCCACTATCTACCAATATTTATGGTATTTAAGCTTTTTGAAAATATAAATATAAGAATATTTATTTTTTGATTTGAAATAAATAATGGTTTGAAATAATTAAAATATATATTATTATATTTGTTTTGGTTTGTCTATATTAAAAAAATTATATTTTCCTGTAATATTACTGCACTTCTACGAAAACCGACAACCTCTGTGGAATGCAATCCATGGTGGAGGGTATATAAAGTTCGGCCCGGCCGAACTTAACGCCGTTTTTACTTGTTCTATTTCAACGTAAGAAGTGTGAATTTATAAAAATTCGTACCTCCGCGTTTACATAGACAGACGAGTGCATATACTGAATATTATGTTGCCAAATTTAATTCCATTTAGATCCTGATGGTACGACTATATTTTCGCGTCACAGCAGTCACACGCCGAATTTTATTATTATAGCTGCAACCCTTTGGTTAGTACCATTTTTATCCCCATTCGCCCATTTAAAGTACAAATTTCAAAATATTTTTTTATATTTCGCATCTTCACAGTCAGATGAATGTACACACCGAACATGATTTCAACATCAGAGGCTTGGTGGTACCATTTATATCCCTCTTTTCCAATTGTATCCCTTAAAAGTACGATAGTGGATATATATATATATATATATTTCATGTTTCTAGCTGTTATCATATCATTGGTACAATTTTTATAAAATTAAAAAAATCTTAAAGTCTCACTATTAGGTGGAATTTTCAATTCTTGGTAAGGCAAAAAAATGTCATTGTTTTTTTTTGAAGATCGATCTTTTTCGCGATAAACAGATATTTTTGCAAACATTTCATTTTCGCGATATGAATAAAATGAATTTCATGCCTGACTTTTTGGTAATTTTCTCGCGATCTAGCCAACGGATGCGGCTGATTTTTGCATGTCGTTTGTAACATTTCGTGGAAAAGGCTGCAATTGTTGCAAATATCCATAATTTTCGGTTGCAACTTTCTCTAACTGGGTTTGGCATATGATCACTGACTAAAAAGAAAATATGGACTACACGGAATATTATTAAAACGCATTAAACACAAATACAGAATTTGTTTTCTTTTTTCGTTAATGTTCAGATCAATCAAAAAAAATAATTTTTGTGATTTTATCACTCTAAATACTATGTAAATTTCAGAGTGGAATTTTCAGCAGAAGTGAAAAAATAATCATGTCTATGCATAATTTTCAAAGCTCGGTGGCAATATCTGAACATAATGAAAAAACAAAAATAGAAAAAATTCAATATTTTTTTCTCATTAACCATCCTAATATCACGCTATTTAATTTGAAGAAAATCGGTTCCGATTTAGATATAGCCCCCATACGAATTTCACTCCCGATTTGACTCTGTTCACTCTAGATACCACATATTACAACATATTTTCTTCAAAATTGGCAAAACATCTTATATTTAATCTTGGAACACCTATGGTGAAAATAGATCAGATCGGTTCAGATTTATATATAGCTCCCATAAAAATTTCGGTCCCGATTTGACTTTCTCCGCTCTAGAAACCACATATTGTATCAGATTATCTTGAGATTTGGCAAAACATCTTATATTTAAACTAGGAACACCTGCAGTGAAAATAGGTCAGATCGGTTCCCATACAAATTTCGATTTGCCATTTTCCGCTCTAGAAACCACATATTGTATCGGATTGTCTTCAGATTTGGCAAAACATCTTATATATCAACTAGAAACAACCATGGTAAAGATAGGTCAGATCGGTTCAGATTTATATATAGCTCCCATACAAATTTATCTCCCGATTTGACTTTTTCCGCTCTAGCAGCCACATATTTTAACAGATCCTAATCAAATTAGGCGAAATATCTTATAACAGCCATGGCGCAAATGGGTCAGATCGGTTCAGATTTATATATAGCTCCCACACAAACTTCACTCCCGATTTCTCTTTTTCCACTCTATAAACCACATATTTTAACATATCTTCTTCAAATCTTTCAAATTATCCCATATTTCAACTGGAAACACCCATGGTGAAAATGGGTCATCGGTTCAGATTTACATATAGCTCCCATACAAATTTCGCCCCAAAAATTTCCCATACAAATTTCGGATTACTTTTTCCGCACCAGAAAGCACGATTTTTCACAAAATGAGCTTAACACGTTATATTTGAACTGGATGAACTATTTGTGTTAGTATAGTTAGTCACTATATTCCATGTTTGGATATATCACCGATATAAATATTTCCGATTTGACAAATTGGAATTGGTAATATTAGCCTATGATTAGGAAACATACAAAAATTATTCCCGTTCTCACTTTTGAATTGTTTTCGGATAGAAAGTGGAGTGTATCATATACTCGGCCCCGCCCGACTTTAGCCTTTCCTTACTTGTTTTTGTCTGAATCCAAATTATATACCATTATTGCTGACAAATGTCATACGAATAATTAATATGAACTCGGATATTTTCCTGTCACTAAACATTTTGCATCTATATTTTATGGAATGTAAATTTATTTATTATTGGGCTTCACAATCTTTATCGTGATTTCAGAAGGCTTCGTAGCGACTTTTCAACAAAATACCCTAACTCTTTATGTCAATAGTTTTCCCACACGGACGTGAACCACTACTCACTTTCCGAATATCAGTCAAAAACAAACGCACAAAGTAACAAAGCACAAATTTCCATCTTACAATCATCTCGTTCAGTTTCGTATGGGCAGCTCCAAAAATGTTCACGAAAAAAATAAACTTTATTTTTTCCCTTTATTTCGATTACTATTATGTAACTTGAAGTAATACTAATAAATACACCTTAATATTTAATTGAATGAATGAATACTGTATTTTATTACTCTTGTAAAAATTTGTCGCGTTCGTGTCACTTGGAGATGCCCTCTGCAAAAGCATATTTTTTTGTTTTGCCGTCGCTGCTAAAACCTTCTGTAGACCGGCCAGATCGTCACCATGCTATTTGTAGATAAATTTGGAGTGATTTCGGGTGATTCCAAAAAATGTCGATGCAGTCACGAACCAGAGGACCTCCGAGTTGTATCAAATTTGGCATGTTTGTTCTCCTCGTTGAGATTTTTACCTTACAATTTTGGCATTATTCAATGTTTGTTTGTATTTTATGATTCGTCGACTACAGGACTGACAAGACGTCAAAATGTTCAATTTCTTTGGAATGTAAGATTTAAAATAAATCATATCAAATTATTTTTAATAGTTGATCCTTTTTAAAATAGTTTTCTTTTTTCCTGGGCAATTTGGGTTTTCCAAGACTTTCTCTTCACAATAAACACTTAAAAACGTACATACGTTCATGCGCAATAAAACGCGAGCTACGGCGATATTTTTTGGACTTCTGTCCCAACGTCTTCTATTAAAGTTTGCTGGATTTACTCTTGTTACCGAAAATCTACAAAATGCTTGCGTGTGTAAGCGTCACCTCTGTCGATTTCGAGGTGTAGTCTCGACAGCATCTTAGAAATATCGACGGCTGATACTCGATTTGAACACGCACAGACCACTGATTTGGAGAAGATCTCTCTGAATGGAAAGAAGTGAACTGATAACTAAATTTACTAATAAATCCGTTGAACGACTTTGATTAAAGTAGCTTCTGGATTTTAAGCTTTGAAACTTAAGACGATTGACACATTCACAATTTATAAGTATATAGGGCGATATGCATATGTGTATGTACAAGATACATTCTATGTACATTTAGAATATTTTTTATTTCCTAGAAGACAGCTGCTATAAACTATTGCTCCGTTGCTTTAATCAGGCTACAAGTTTTTCTAATTTATCAGCTGATCTTGGACTTCGACGCCACTGAATTATCATTTAAAATTGGATGCAACTGGTTTATGGATATAATAAATGCAGATCTTCCCCATGGATCAAATGACTGTGACATATTCTAATTATATTGGGTTTTAGAATCGAAATTTGCTTATGTGGGACCATTCAGTAATTCACTTTCGAATAAAGCACAGCAGCGCCACATCAGCTTACTGTATCCAAACTCAGAAGGATTGTTCGTATCTATTTAAAGGTTTTTTTCATAGAAGGCATTTGGCAAAAATATTTTTTTTAATATTTTCCGAAGAACATGGATAATTGTTTATGTGGCTGGAAATAGAAATTTTCAATTTATTACTAGGATTACAAGTAAAGGTTATAAGCACCTCGGAAGCCACCACATATTTAAAATGCAAGAATTCGAAGCTCCTCAAATCCTGTATCTTATGTTCGCAGGCCAAAGCGGTAGGCCTGCGTACACTAGGGCTTATGTACACGGAGAAAAAATTGCTATAATATGTTTGCATGCCAAGATTTTTATATTTGGTACCAGAATTTTATATAAGAATAATTGTACCCAAATATAATTTTTTTGTAAACTAAACATGTTTTCACGCAAGAGAAGGAATTTATTTGCATCAATTATTCTCCAGGCTGTCTGGATGAGATTACTTCGGTGGATGGCTTTTCAGTTTGGGACTGGTCGAACTAACCGCCCATTTAACTTGTTTAATTTGACATGATAAGCAATCCACGGCTCTAAGATGGCATCATACAAAGATTGAGTTATAACAAGGTAACACCTCTTAATAGCCAAAAAGTGTTGGGAATGATAAAGTGTTTATGCGATCAATTCTCGTCATTCGCAATTTATCTCCGGGAAACAATTATTTAGTTATTTCCCCCAAATCTTGATTAATTGTTAGATTTTTGGTTAATCTTTCCGAGAGCACGGACTCTCATAAGCTTCTGGATATATGCAGAGTTTCGTTTGTTGTAGAAACTTGTTATTTGCTTTCCAAAACAAAGTATATTTGACTTTCACTTGCCACAAAATTTATTCACATATTTTGAATAAGTAATTTATTCGTAATAAGGAGAAGAGAAAACAAACAAAGAAAAAACAAAATAACGAATACTATATTCAAAACAATAAACAACACAAAACAGAAATTTTAAATAATTTAAAAACATCTAATAATTCTAAACCATCTATTGTTATTATTATCATTATTATTATAAACAGAGCGAATGAGTTTTAATTGTTTAAAATAGATTTCGAAAAAATCTTCTATTCAGAACTGAAAACATGATACAATGGGAATATGATAGGGTTCATTGTTTAAAATAGACTATGAAAAAATCTACAATTCATTGAAATCTACAATGAATTGAAAATATGAATATGAATTTGGAAATTATTGTCAAAAAGAACGAGAACAAATTCAAGATTTGCAGTTTTAATTGTTTAAGATGGTCCGTGCAATGATCTATGATTCAGAGCTAAAAAATTTGAATGAATTTTTAAAAAATTATCATATGATTCTGGATTGCAATGATTATTTGAACGACGCACATTGGAATAAAGTAAAAAATCGCTAAGTTCGGTCGGTTCGAATCTTATATATGCCGCTAGTTTAGCAACTGCCGGTTACACGTAGGAGTGCAGCATTATTAGGAAAACTAAGATATTTTATTAGTGTGGACTATCAATATGTGTATATATAAATTATACTTCGAATCTATTAAACAAGTAAAATGGTGTTAAGATCAGCCAGGCCGAATCTTATATACCTACCACCATAGATTGCATTCCATCGTATTACCGACAGATTAGAGTCAGTCGACTTCACGTGTAAGGGTGATTTTTTAAAAGCTATAGGAAAGTTTTTCAAAAAAACACATCAAATTCAGAAAAATGCATGAATCTTTATTTGAATCGATAGTACGGTCCATATAATTTAATATTTGAAGATTATTTCATGCAAATGTTGACCTTGACTGCGCCTCAAATGGTCCATCCGCTTAGTCCAATTTTGGCATACTTTTTCAAACATTTCGGCCGGTATCTCACGAATAAATGCTTCAATGTTGTCTTCTAATGCGTCAATTGAAGCAGGCTTGTCTGTATAGATATGAGCTTTAACAAAGCCCCACAAAAAATAGTCTTAAGGCGTTAAATCGCACGATCTAGGCGGCCAACTGTCCGGTCCCGAACGTGAAATAAAATGTTCACCGAACTCGCCTCTCAATAAGTCCATCGTTGCGCGTGCTGTGTGACATGTGGCACCGTGTTGTTGAAACCGCATGTCATGCAAGTCAAGCTCTTGCATTTGGGAAAAAAGTTGGATATTATCTCACGGTAGCGCTCAACATTCACAGTTACGTTACGATTCGCATCATCTTTGAAGAAGTGCGGTCCAATGATGCCACCAGCCCATAAACCGCACCAAACTGTGACTATTTCTGGATGCATTTGTAGCTCTTGCAATGCTTCTGGCTTATATTCATTCCAAAATCGACAATTCTGCCTATTTACGTACCCATTGAGCCAAAAATGAGCTTCATCGCTGAACACAATGAACTTTCTTAACAGAGCACGCATTTTGATAATAAAATTCAATAATTTGCAAGCGTTGTTCGTTTGTAAGACGATTCATGGTTAAATTATAGACCAAACAGAAGATGTTTGACAGTGAAACAAAACACGAAACGTGCGTCAGCTGTTTAAACCAGTGTTGCCAAAAAGATAATAGCTAAAAAATCACCCTTTATAATGAAAATCAAATCCTCCACTGTGTGCCGTTTTCTTGGGTAGAGTTTTATCACTTTTGTCCCATTTTTACGTGTAGAAATAATAGAAGCAAGACAGATAGCTTCCCATTTGCTTAATTTTTAGGAAAATTTATTTTGAGAAATTAACAAAAAAGAGAGTTTCATTTAGATTTAGATATAGCCCCCATACAAATGTTGCTCCCGAATTGACTTTTTCCGCTCTAGAAACCACATATTGTACCCGATGTTCTTTAAAATTGGGTAAGATCGGTTCAGATTTAGATATAGCCCCAATACGAATGTTGCTCCCAAATGTTTAACCGACTTTGGCCAAACTTTACATATTATATTTCACCTATAAACATACATGGTGAAAGCGGGTCACATCGATCCATGTTTTTTAGGGTCAATACAAGTAATGTCCGGGGATTTTTCGATATTGGCAAACATTCTTCTTTAATATGTCTTTCATATCTAAATACTTTAAAAGTTTCTTCATAAATTTATTTTCACATTATTACAGATTACATAGATTATGCTTTCCATACGATTAGTAAGATCGTTGTCGTATGCTGGATACAAACAGCATTGCCACATTGAAAAATCTTAACATACCATACATACGATGTTTCCACTAGGGTTTGCAATTTCCCGTACTTTTTATTTCCCGGGAAACGGGAATTATTTTTTCAATTTCCCGGGATCCCAGGACAGCACGGGAAATCGTGAACATACTGTTTATCATGACTTAAGCTTAATTTTTCCAATGAAATATTCACATTTTATTAAAGTAAAATAAGAATATATGTCACAACGAACCTGTTACAGAATTTATATAATAAAGCGCAATGTGAGATCAATTCAAACATCTTTTCAAGTTTTAGTTTTTTCGTTTGCATTTTTTGGTCTGTAATCAATATGATTTCGACCATGTCAGTCTTTTCAAGTGGCTTCGCAGCGACTTTTCAACATCAAACCCGGCCTCTGTAAGGAAATGATTCTCACAAACGACCGAGAAGCACAACTCACTTGCCGAATTTGCGTTTAAAAAATCGCACCAAGTAATGACAAGTAATAAATGTCACCATGCCATTTGTAAATAAATTTGCATTCTACTAAATATATGTAGATGCAAAATGGTCTTGAGCCTGAACAATATCCCAGTTCAAATCAACTGTTTTCAAGTTTCAAATTTAATTATAGATCAGATGTTTCTTATTTTATTGGAAAATGTGGACGCGACGGATAACGATCGTTCACATTAATAGTGAGTAGAGCATTAAATGAAATGCTTGTTCTTTGTCCTGTCGCATCGAAAACTTTAAATTCTTTATTTTTGGCGTTCGAATACACGCCCAAAATCTATTTTTCCCGGATTTTAATTTTATTCATATGGAGCTTGACAGGAAAAATCCGAAAAAGTGGATTTTGAGTCTACAACACAGCTTAAAAATATTTTGTCATCCAACTGCAATATTTGACATACCTGATTAAAAGCTATGTGAATTTTTATAAAACATTTTTAATTTTACTGTGGAAATGATGGAGAAAATATGCGAAGAAATATATAAAATTTTCTACTGAATTCCCGCGGGATTCCCGTACGAATTTCCCGGGATAGGGGAAATGAAAAATGTGCGAATTCCCGGGAATTTTCCCGCGGGAAATCCCGGGATGCAAACCCTAGTTTCCACATTTTAGTATGTCTATGTATCTTCAATGGATTTTACATATAATTTTTTGTCATGGCCAAAATATACAAACACATATCATTAGCAGGTATTAGCAGTTAAGTTGGCCGTTTTTTGTTTCGAAATACGTGCCAGATTATTTGAAAGGTATTTTATTATGGATTTATAAAAATGAATATAATTAAAAAAAGTATTTTTTCATGACAACAAAAAATTTCAAATAATAATATATTTAACTTTTTATGAACTAATATCCCCTTCGATTTTAATTATTTTTTGTAAATTTGTAAATTGATAATAGGAACATGTTAATTCATAATCAGCACTGTAAACTCAAAATGAGAAATATAAATACAAAATGAGAAAATACAAATTGGTAATGAGAAAATATAAATGCATACTCAGGAAAGATATATACATAATGAGAAAATATAAATTCATAATCGGAAGAAGTAAAATTTGTAATCGAAGCTGTGTATGTAAGTTCTTCTGTGGATATTTTCATTGAGACATATATTTTATCAATGTTCTCATTATAAACCTATATTTTCTCAATATGATTTTATATTTTCTTATTATGAATTCATATTTGCTGATTAGGAACTTGTATTTCTCATTATGAATTGGTATGTTCCTGTTATGAATTGATACACCTTCTCAAGTTTATAATGAGTAAATGTAATTTATAATCATAATATGTAAATTCATAATGTGAAATGTAAATTGAGAATAGAAACATATAAATTGAATTTGAGAAATGTAAATTGATAATAGGAACATGTTAATTCATAATCAGTACTGTAAATTCATAATGAGAAATATAAATTCATAATAAGAACATACAAATTCATAATGAGAAATATAAATACAAAATGAGAAAATATAAATTCATAATCAAAAACAGTAAAATCTATAATCGAAGCTATGTATGTACGTTCTTCTGTGGATATTTTCATTGAGACATATATTTTATCAATGTTCTCATTATCTATATATATAAAAGAGTTGCGTTACTGACTGACTGACTTATCACTGACCAGCCCCCAGACCAAACGGCTGAAGCCAGGATCATGAAATTTTCAGGGTAGTTCCCAAATATGACGTACACGTCGACTAAGAAAGGGTTTTACGAAATTCGTACTTTTAGGTTGTAAAATGGCCCAAAAAGGGATAAACATCGAACCTTCGTCCTAACTAAACGGCAGTAGCTATAAACATGAAATTCGGTGAGTTCCTTGCAATGACCATGCAGACGAGCTACAAATAGGGATTTTTCGAAATTTGTACTTTTAAGGGGCGAGCGGGACATAAAGGGATAAAAATGGTACCAACTAAAGTATTACAGCTAGAATCGCGAAATTTGGTATGTAAATTCCTCTGAACATATAAAAACGAAGTAAAATTGGATTGTTCTAAAAATTTTTTTAGGGGGTAGGCGGGCAAAAAGTGTTCAAATTTAAGAATTGCAGCTATAGTCGAGAAAATTTGGAGTGTAAACTGTGTGTAAAGCGCAATCTAAATGGATTTTTTCGAAATTTTCTTATAGGGGGTGAGCAACAAGGGATAAAAGTAGTACAAACCAAAGTATTGGAGCTATAGTCATGAAATGTGATTTTTCAAAATATGTACTTTTGGAAAAGAATTGCAAAAAGTTATAAACTGGCTGGCTGAATCTGGAAACATGAGATCGAGGATATAAATGGTTGTAATATTTTGTTCAAAACTTGGTAGAAAATTATAAAAATTATACATATGAAGTAGTTCAGCTAAAATAGTGCATATCGACAAGCACATTCCTTTGACTGTATGTGAGTGCTAGCTAATAGGAGGTTTCCAAATTACTCTTTTAGATTTATCTATATTCACCAAAAGAAAATTAAATAATTACTATCCAAAACAGAGACGGATAAAATTAACAAATAGCTGGCCTTTTCGCGTGCGAAGCAGAGGGTACTGCAAGTAAATCTATATTTTCTCAAAATGATTTTATATTTTCTTATTATGAATTCATATTTGCTGATTATGAACTTGGATTTTCTGATTACGAATTTGTATTTCTCATTATGAATTGATATGTTCCTGTTATGAATTAATAGTTCTCAATATAAATTAAAAATTCTCATTATTAATTTATATTTCTCATTATGAAGTAAAATGTTCCTACTATAAATTTATATTACCCATTATGAATTTATATGTTCCTAATATGAATTTACATTTCTAAATATAATAAAAGATATAATTTAGCAAATTCATGTGATCTCCAAGAATCTCAAGATATAAAGGAATTCGTTAGAATGCATTTACCAAATAAATACAATTTTTCACATTGGAAATATACCTTTCAAATGCATCTTACCGCGTCAGTAGCCTCTAAAATTCCCCCTGCCTTGCGCGAAAACGTTCAAGAAAGTATACTTCACTCGTATAAGATTTATGATCAGTAAAAAAAGATATTCAAAAAACAAGACTTTCTCTTTGATCCATTGTGCAGAGAATTTTTTTATGCAATATAATATATAATTGAATATTAATTTTTTCTCGATTAAAATGAGTCGTATGAACTGTATTAATAATGTTTATATTCAATACATCATTCATTTGAATAAAGGGTATTTCTTTATAAAATTATTGCTTTTGGGATTCATTACTAAATCACGAAGTTTAACAGTTTCATAAAAATAACTACTTTTCAAAATGTTTTGAAGTTTTCTTGTCCATTCTGGTTTCTACTATTGATTCGTAAAATTATTAAAAAAATTCTCGATTTTGTCGGCTGCCGTGACAAATTTTTCGAAATGATGTACAATCGTCACGTATGGCAACACTAGATAGGAACATGAACAGACGGGTGCATGTTTTCATTTAGCTCATATAGAAAGAAAAAAATTCATGCGGTCAAGATTTTACATTAGTCTCCCGATTCATTGACTGTCACGCCTTTAAATTCTGTTTGTATCTCCACTCTTGCTTATCTCGCAAACATCTTCATGGCTGATAACAACATATAATCCTGCTAACAGTGTGAGACGACATGTGTGACATTCACTCGTGTTTATTAATATTTTCAAGCGCACGCTCTGCTGGCCAGACACTACTAAACTACCCGATTGACTACATTCGTAAGCTGCAGCTAATATATGTATACACACATACACATACAAAACTGAAAGAATTTTCCTTCATAATATTTATGAAGCGATTTCATAAAAGATTTTTCATAAATTTAGTGAATTTCTTCTTAATATGTATGAAAAATTAGTAAATAACATGAAATATTTCATAAAATTTGTTCATAAACATTTCATATTTCATAAAACAAAATTGTTAAATTAGTGAAACTTGCTTTCATAAGATCAAAGACAGATTTCATAGTATTAAAGAAACAATCCCTAAATATTATGAAATATGGCATAACTAATAAAACATTTGTGTTATGAAATGTCTTCATAAATATTATGAAGGATTTCATAGTTTTTGTGAAATGTTTCATTTGTCACACCAAATTTTCCTATGAGATTTCTGACGCCAGATTTATTATTGAAATTTCAGATTTCCGAATTTCCATGGAAGCAGCATCAAATATTCGGTGTAAGCGAGCCTTAACAGGTGGTATTAACTTTGCACCGTCACAACGAGATTAAGTTGGCAACGTAAAAGCTTGTTTACATTAATTGGCAAATCTCACCTTGGCATTACACTAAAGGTATTATTAGACACACAAAATATTTGCGCAAAAAAACTATATTTACTCAAAATGCGAGATAAATCGTTTTACATACGCAAAAAATAAAAAAAATTACTCAAAATACGAAATAAATCGTTTTACTTACATTGGAGTCGCCCTACAAAAACAAAATTTTGTGCAAAGTGTCATTTTGCGCAAATATATTCTGTGTTTAAAATGGCCTTAAAACCCAATATTACGTACAGTTATGACTTTAGCAATATTTAGGGGTTCTCAAATTTAGCATTTTAACATTTTGTCTATGTTTGCAACTCTATCTTAATTTGATCATTAGATAAAAAATCTATCGTCCAAAGGAAGTGACAAATTGTCTTGTCTTGAACCTGGAATCAGCTGATTGAAAAAAATGCCAATTCCTTTAAAGGCTGCCGCCTTAAGGAAAATCACTAGGCACTTTACACATTTCACTAATTTCCCCTAATAACACTTTAAGGCATTAACTTAAATTAACAACAATTAACCGCATGACGTATGGGAAGGCCGACTTTATAGCCCGGGCTGGGATGGCAATCTGATGATGACCATTCCCTTAAAACCCGAAAAAGATACCTCGGTAGATTTTACAAAGTGAAAATCTCCCTAAAACGTTAATTATTTTTAGTGTGTCGACTTTATTCGTTGAATGCTAACAATTCTCATTTGTACTCTGTTAACTCTGACATAAGTATAAACCCTGATTTAGGTCAAAAAAATATTTATTGCAAAAAATCACACAATGGTGGTGTGTGTTGATTGGTTGATTCTTCATAAAAGCTTTGAAAAATTTTCATAAATCATATTATTGAAAATAATACATTTTTATGGCCAAAGTTCTTCGAATGAAGAACTGCATTTCATAGTTTCTAAAAATGTTTTATAAATTCTATGAAACTTTTTATTGATTTGTGCTTTATGAAACCGCCAAAGAAACATTTCATAAAATGTATGAAACATATTTTATGAAATGTTTCTTTGGCGACTTTTTAATGAAAATTTTCACTGAGGTTACGACAAAATCATAAACAAAATCATTATGAAGATAATTCTTTCTGAGTAGATATTTTACATTTATTTTATTGGGAAAACTTGAAATGTATGTTAAACTAAACTATCTGTATTAGTTAGATAGAGGCATGCAATTTTTAGTATTTATAACAGACATTCTTCTCTTTCTGGAGTGGGCGCCATATTTAGTACACTTAAAGTGACTATATCAAATACCAAAATAGAGCTGATTCCGAATCCGTGTGGAAGTTACATTAGTTTTAATTTGACATAGGAATATGGGTCATTTGTATGGGAGGTACCAGAGTGGGCTTGGCAATTTCGCCCATCTTCGAACATAAACTAAGTTTGGGAAACATATGCAAAGTTTGAATCGATTCCTTAATTACTTTCGAGAGTTATCGTGTACACTAGCCAGACAGACGGACGGACGGACATGGCTCAACCACCTTAAAAGGTCGTGAAACGGATTTGGTCCAAACATACCTAGGGTCTTAAGTCACTCCTTCAAGGCGTTATACTTTTTCCCCAAATGATATATACCCTCCTACTCTGCAAAATGAGGGTATAATGAAGTACGGATTTTATTTTGCGAGTCTATACAGTCTGAGGAATATATACACCGAATTCCATGATTCTAGCTGTGGTCATTTGGTTGGTACCATTTTTATCCCTTTTCCCCTTTTTACCCCCTTAAAAGTACGACTTTCGTAAATTTCTCTATTTTACGTGTCTGCGCATTTAGGGATTTGTACTCCGTATTTCATGACCCTAGCTGTGGCCGATTTGTAATCATTAGACACATTTATGGAAATGTTGAACCTCCTAGCTAGGGTTTGCATTTTCCCGTACTTTTTATTTCCCGAGACACGGGAATTATTTTTTTATGGACAGGACGGGAAATCGTCAACGTATTGTTTTCCATATAAAAACTTGCTTTTCCGGTGTTACAATCATTTGGCGCGAAACAAACTTATAATAATAATTCCACAAAGTGATGTATGAAATATAGGCATAGTTTTTTAAATTAAGAGGCTTTTTGAAATATAAATTTTTATTGTAAAAAAAGTGGAGAAAAAATGTCCGATATATCTTGCTGCTGAATTCCCGCGGGAATCCCGTACAAATTTCCCGGGATACGGGAAACTGAAAATATGCAAATTCCAGGGATTTTTCCCGCGGGAAATCCCAGGATGCAAACCCTACTCCTAGCTCATTTGTTTGGGCGGCTAACGTGAATTCAACAGACAGACAGATATTGCAAAATGTTACAAACGGAATGATAAAGTGAGTATGGGGGTATAATCCTTAGGGAGAGGGTGTAAGAAATATAAAAATGTAAATGAATTTGTATGGTCAAAATATTTGCACTTTATGAAAAGAATATGAAATGAAACCGTTATTCTTAAGAATACTTTTTAAATATAGGTTATTTTAGTCAATCTGCCATAATCAAAATACAAATCTCGATTTGCAAATTTTTGTTGTTATGTCTTTTTGCATTTCAGGTGACGATATACAAATTAATAACCAAAACTATTGTCTTGCGTCGACACAGATGTGCCACTATACTACATTGCCCTATAATCAAATCAAGAGTATCAACTTATTAGAAGCATATTGCTGACAATTATATTCAACTTTCTTGACCTGCTTCAATTACACTAGTTTACAATCATTTTTATACACTCCACGAGAGTATTATGGCTTTGTGCATTTGTTTGTAACACCCAAAAGGAAGCGGGATAGACCCATTGTTAAGTATACCGATCGACTTAGAATCACTTTCTGAGTCGATTTAGCAATGTCCGTCTGTCCTTCTGTCTGTCCGTCTGTCTGTCTGTCTGTCCATCTATTGTTGTAATCAAACTACAGGTCGCAATTATAGTCCGATCTTAACAAAACTTGGCACAAGTAAGTTTTGTGGATCAAGGACGAACGCTATTTAATTTGAGACAAATCGGTTCAGATTTAGATATAGCCCCCATACAAATGTCGCTCCCGATTTGACATTTTCCGCTCTAGAAACCATATATTATACTCGATTTTCTTTAAATTTGGCACAACATCTTATAATCCGACTATAAACACCTATGCTGAAATTGGGTAAGATCGGTTCAGATTTATATTAGCCCCCATACAAATGTCGCTCCCGATTTGACATTTTCCGCTCTAGAAACCACATATTTTACTCGATTTTATTTAAATTTGGCACAACATCTTATAGTCCAACTATAAACACCTATGCAAAAATTGGGTAAGATCGGTTCAGATTTAGATATAGCCCCCAAACAAATGTAGCTCCCGATTTGACTTTTGCCGCTTTAGAAACCACACATTGTACTCGATTTTCTTTAAATTTGGCACAACATCTTATAATCCAACTATAAACACCTATGAAAAAATTGGGTAAGATCGGTTCAGATTTAGATATAGCTCCCATACAAATGTCGCTCCCGATTTGATATTTTCCGCTCTAGAAACGACATATTGCACCCGATTTTCTTTAAAATTGACACAACATCTTATAATCCGACTATAAACACCTATGCAAAAATTGGGTAAGATCGGTTCAGATTTACATACAAATGTCGCTCCCGATTTGACATTTTCCGCTCTAGAAACCACATATTGCACCCGATTTTCTTTAAAAATGACACAACATCTTATAATCCAACTAGAAACACCTATGCAAAAATTGGGTAAGATCGGTTCAGATTTAGATATAGCTCCCATACAAATGTCGCTCCCGATTTGACATTTTCCGCTCTAGAAACCACATATTGTACCCGATTTTCTTTAAAATTGAAACAACATCTTATAATCCAACTAGAAACACCTATGCAAAAATTGGGTATGATCGGTTCAGATTTAGATATAGCCCCCATACAAATGTCGCTCCCGATTTGACATTTTCCGCTCTAGAAACCACATATTGTTTCCAATTTTCTTTAAATTTGGCACAACATCTTATAATACAACTAGAAACACCTATGCCGAAATTCGGTAAGATCGCTTCAGATTTAGATACAGGTCCCATACAAATGTCGCTCCCGATTTGACATTTTCCGCTCTAGAAACGACATATTGTACCCGATGTTCTTTAAATTTGGCACAACATCTTATAATCCAACTAGAAACACCTATGCCAAAAGTGAGTAAGATCGGTTCAGATTTAGATATAGCCCCCAAACAAATGTGGCTCCCGATTTGACTTTTTCCGCTTTAGAAACCACTACTCGATTTTCTTTAAATTTGGCACAGCAGCTTATAATCCAAGTAAAAAACCTTTGGTGTAAGTGGCTAAGATCGGTTCAGATTTAGATATAGCCCAAATACAAATGTTGCTCCCAATTGTTTAACCTATTTCGTTCCAGATTTCAATATACCCCCATACAAATGTCCTTTCCGATTTAACATTTTTTGTAAAACTCATACATACAGGATACAAAAATCCTTCCCGTTTTCACATTTTCACCGATTAAATTGTATTCGGATTGAAAGTGGAGTGTATCATAGAGTCTGCCCGCCCGACTTTAACCTTTCCTTACTTGTTCTGATATATAATATGATATAACGTAAGACCGCCAACCGCTAATCTGCCGACAATAGTGTGGAATGCACTCCATAGAGGGTATATAAGATTTGGCCCGGTCGTATTTAACGCCCTTTTGACTTGTTTCACATATCTAATAGTTTTTTATATTCCTTCTTTTCTAGTCAGAATGGAAAAAAGGAATTAAAATATCTAGTCACATCCGTATTAAATAATACCTATTATACCAGCATTTATTGGTAGCGTGTTAAACGGAAGATTCACTTAAATTAGCTATAATGAAATATTGCATTTAGGCATCTTAGTTTGATATCATAAGCAAAATCAACAAAATACGAAAGATGCATAATAAAATTTTACCACCAAAATGAAATACTGCGACTTCTTCTGCTACGTTTATGTATAAATCATTGTCACCAAGAGAAAGGATTTCAAAACAACTTTGTGTTTGCCATTAATTATATAACAATAAATACAAAAACAGACCACTTTGATGTGTAGGCTAGACATTAAAAAAAAAACAATCAGTTCAAATCTCTTCAAACAAAACCAGATTTGGTGGTTCTAATTGCTTACGATGAGTAATCAAATTCCTCTTTTGTTTCCAACAAAAGACAGGATTTTGTTTTTGCTTATCTCCGAAATTAACACTTATTGATCACATTGTTATAGAGAATAGACAAAAAATTGCTATAATGATTTGTCGGCGGTTTATTTCAAAATGCACATGGATACAATTCTAACTTTACCTGATTAGTATGCATCGGAAAGATTAACGATTGAATGTTAAATTAAAATCTACACTGTAGAATCTTCGTAGATCAATCGTACTTTGTAACAAATTAATGAATGGATAGATGGATGGTGGTGACGGAAGCAAACATTTCATAGAATATCGACTAGCGAATCTAGAAATCTCAAAGGATATTAAAATAATTGTATTTGAAAATATCGACTAAGAGATCAGTAATTGAACATTATAATATCTGTGATATAATCTTAAAAAATCCAGAATGTAATATTAGATAACAATACTACACACGATCGAATCAGAAAAGATCACTACATAAATCTCAAAAGATTCATGATTCAATCTAACCAGATCTGTGAGCCCTAAATACTGTGAATACTTTCAGCGGTTGCTAGAGGAAAAACTTGTTCGCTCCTGACTGGTAAGCCAATTCCGAAATCCCGGGATTTCAAGAAAAAAGTAAATTTCGAATCCCCGGATTATTGTGCAGAAATCCCGAGATTACAAAAGCAAAAAAATGTGGCAATACTAACCAACATTCCTGATCAAAATGTAAACAAATTCACAAAATAGCAGTCTGTTCGACCCCTGTGGGCGAAATTATCGTATGTGCCAAAAACAAAATTTTACAGGAGAACGTTTTTTCTACTTTTCTCTGATTTCGCATGCAATATCAAAATAAAAATTTACATGTGCTTAGATAATTAACGAATGTAACTACACATCAAATTTTTCCGGTGGAAAAGATGAAGTTTTCCGATAAAAACTTATTTTTTGGCATATACGATGATTTAGATCAGAACATTTCGTAGATGAGTCTGCAGAAAATTGCACATACGATATCATTTGTCAGTGTTACAAATCAGTGTTGAAACAAATTTGTGATTTTATGTGTTTGTTTGAAATTAATCAATATTTAACAGAACCATTATTTTATTATTATTTTTAATTTTTATACACTCCACGAGAGTATTATGTCTTTGTGCATTTGTTTGTAACACCCAAAAGGAAACGTGTTAGACCCATCATTTATTGTACAGATCGGCTTAGAATCACTTTCTGAGTAAATTTAGCAATGTCCGTCTGTCTGTCTGTTCATCTATTGTTGTAATCAAATTACAGGTCGCTATTATACTCCGATCTTAACAAAAATTTGCACAAATAAGTTTTGTGGATCAAGGACGAACGCTATTTAATTTGAGGCAAATCGGTTCAGATTTATATATAGCCCCCATACAAATATCGCTCCAGATTTAACTTTTTCCGCTCTAGAAACCACATATTGTACCCGATTTTCTTTAAATTTGCCACAACAGCTTATAATCTAACTAGAAACACCTATGCAGAAATTGGATAAGATCGGTTTAGATTTAGATATAGCCCCCATACAAATCTCGCTCCCGATTTGAAATTTTCCGCTCTAGAAACCACATATTGAAACCACATTTGGCACAATATATCATAATCCAACTAAATACACCTATGCAGAAATTGGGTAAGATCGGTTCAGATTTAGATATAGCCCCCATACAAATCTCGCTCCCGATTTGACATTTTTTGCTCTAGAAACCACATATTGTACTTGATTTTCTTTAAATGTGGCACAATATCTCAAAATCCAACTAGAAACACCTATGCAGAAATTGGATAAGATCGGTTCAGATTTAGATATAGCCCCCATACAAATCTCGCTCTCGATTTGACATTTTCCGCTCTAAAAACCAAATATTGTACCCGATTTTCTTTAAATTTGGCACATCATCTTATAATCCAACTAGAAACACCTATGCAGAAATTGGGTAAGATCGGTTCAGATTTAGATATAGCCCCCATACAAATTTCACTCCCGATTTGACATTTTCCGCTCAAGAAACCACATATTGTACCCGATTTTCTTTAAATTTGGCACAACAGCTTATAATCCAACTAAAAAACTATGGTGAAAGTGGGTAAAATCTGTTCAGATTTAGATATAGCCCAGATACAAATGTTGCTGATACAAATGTTAATCTAACTAGAAACACCTATGGCTAAAGCGGGTTAGATCGGTTCAGATTTAGATATATCCTCCATACAAATGTCGCTATCGATTTGACTTTTGCCGCTCTAGAAACCACATATTCGATTTTCTTTAAAATTGCCACAGCATTTTATAATCCAACTAAAAAACCTATGGTGAAAGTGGGTAAGATCGGTTCAGATTTAGATATAGCCCAGATACAAATGATGCTCCCAAATGTTGAACCGATTTTAGTCAAACTCTACATAATACAGTTCACCTAGTTCGTTCCATGTTTCAATATACCCCCACACAAATGTCCTTTCCGATTTAACATTTTTTGTCAAACACATACATATACAGGATACAAAAAACCTTCCCGTTTTCACTTTTTCACCGAATTGAATTGTATTCGGATAGAAAGTGGAGAGTATCATAGAGTCGGCCCGCCCGACTTCAGCCTTTCCTTACTTGTTTAATTATTATTTAAGTTTAATTTTGCTTGATTGTAACTGATCTGCAAAGGACTTTCAGTTTTCTAACTCTGTGTGGATTATTTCAGCCGGATGGATTAGTTCGTGCGTTGCGAATATTTGTGGGTCATTCATTTGGTGCCCAAATGTACTATGCACAGAATCAAATGTGATCCTTGTATGACCGAGAAGTAAACATCTTATTTTATTTTTTCAACGTACGCCTTCGTACAAATGATTCTATTGTATTAGGCACATAATCAGTTGCGATCATTGTATGATCTCTTAAAAATTAGTATTGGCCTTATCGCTCTTATATGTATCGTCGGAATTCTCAAAGCGATTTTCCCCCTCTTCATCAAGATGTTTAATATTTTCGCACTTATCGTTTTTTGACATATGATAACCTATATTAAAATCATTTCAAAATGACGTTTGTCTGGAAATCCAATCCGATCCAATACAGTTGCTGATATTCTTATCATTCATATATTTAGTGTATCAACTATAAAGGGTTTGATTGTTCAAAATTCTTCTAGCAAATAAACTTTAGTGCTGTTGGCTCCGCAATAATGTGATAGCACAACTGGAAGTTTCTCAAGATATTGTTTTAGAAATGTATGTTCTGTTCATCTGTTTTATTATGAGGTCTAATCTTACCTTTAGGCTGGGCATAATTGTTTTGACTTAAAAGATATCTAAACGTCATTTGAGAAATATTCACATGCATTTTTAAAAAACGATCTGTTTGCTACCGACATTCCACAATAATGTATGGCACTAAGGAGTTTGCGACAAAATAATCCACTTCGTGGACTAGTGTATTATATGTAAGTTTTCCGCCAAATGTTTGTAACACCAATAAATAATCGAGCTAGACAGACCCACCTTTAAGTATACGGATCAGCTTAAAAACCAGCTGAGTCGATTTAGCGATGTATGTCTATCTGTCTGTCTGCTGTTCATCTAAGCTTGTTCGCACTCTACTGGTCGCAATTGATGTCCAATTGTCATGAAATTTGGCACGAGTTATTTTTTTGGCCAAAGACTATCGGTATTGAATTTGGAGGAAAACGATTCAGATTTAGATATACCCTCCACACAAATATCCCTATAATATACACTATTACTGCTCTAGAATACACATTTTACATGGGATCAGGACAAAATTTTCAGGATCGTGTTATATTTGAACTAGAATTAGGAAAGTCGACCACATGGGTCAATGTTTTGATATAGCCCCCATACAAATGTACCTCCGAATTAGAGTATTACTGCTCTAAAATGCAAATTTTACATCGGATCTTGATCAAATTTCCCACAGAATATTACATTTAGACTGGAAACACCTATTTTGAAAGCCAGCTGTATAGGTGTTTTGGTATAGCCCCCATTTACACTATTATCGCTCTAGAACCCACACCTTAAATTGGATCTTGGCATAATTTTGCAGATCATATTATATTTCAATAAAGAATACCTACTGTGAAAGTGGTATATAAGGGCCCACTTTTAATGTAGCGGCCTTACAATAGGGCCCCCATTTTTACTATTACCCCACTAGGACCCACATTTTACATAGGAAGTTTATCAATTTTTGCAGATTATATTTCTTCTAAGAATACATACTATGAAAGTCAAATATATGGGACAATATTGTGGTATAAACCACATAAAATTAGGCGTGTACATCGTGCATTGGATCTCAATACAAATTTGCGGATCATGATATATTTCAACTAAGAATACCTACTTTGAAAGTGATCTATATGAGTCCACTTTTTAATGTAGCGCCCTTACAAATGGCCCCCTGATCATGTTATTTGTACTTTACTCGGAATATTCGTTAAATTTGACTAAAGATGAATTTATAGTAGTGTTTCATGGGAAAAATTTTTTGTAGTTCATATAAATTATACAGTATGAAACACTTGGGTTTAGTAATCAAAGCGTGGAGTGGTGTATGGTATTATATAGTCGGCCCCGCCCGACTTTAGCCATTCCTTACTTTTTTATTTTGTTCTTTTCATGCCGAAAATATTGATGTATTTTAAATAAACCTATTTCATTTTGCTTATTTTTTCCTATGCATATGACATTAAAGCAATGATATACATATATATATATATATATCAAGGTCTTTTTATACACAACGAATTGATTGAAATAGGGGTGCTTTCAGGAACGTCTAGCTCACAGAATGACTTTGAAAATTTAAATTAATTATTGGGAGGGTCATTGTTAGCCCTCGTTTTATATTAACTTTTAAAATATATATAAATCTTTTATGTTTTCCCAATTTACATCGTGATCTTTCCACTAGTTCTGTCATGTAGTATTTTTTAATAAATTCATCAATTCAATGTAATTCAATTGAATTAAATAAATTAATTCGTTTCAGAATGTGTGCTATTTTATTAATTCGTTTGTAAGAGGATTTGACTCTTACTTAGTTTTATGGAGATAACCACCATTTGCGGCGTATTGGGTACCACTGTCATGGACAGCAGGAACAATATAACTACGAGCGGGAGCAGCATAGGAAACAACAGCAGGTGCAGCAAAATGTTGAACGGGAGTCGAAGCAGCTCCAATAAAACCACTAGAGCCGAAACCACCAGATCCAAAACCACCGGATCCGAAACCACCATTGCTATAGCTACGAGAAGAGACAGCTGGAGCAGCATAACGTCTAACAGGGGCAGAAGCAGCTTGAACGAAACCGCCGGAGTGACCGCGTGAAACTACAGCAGGAGCAGAATAGTGAACAACAGGAGCAGGAGCTGAATAGTGTACAACGGGAGCAGAATAGTGTACAACAGGAGCGGAAGCAGCTTGAACAAAACCACCCGAACGGCCAGCCGAACCAAAACCTCCATGGCCATGAGAGGCAACAGCGGGAGCAAGATATTGTCTTACTGGGGTGGATGCAGCCTGAATGAAACCTCCAGAACGGCCAGCGGATCCAAAACCGCCATGACGATGGGAGACAACAGCGGGAGCAATATATTGTCTTACTGGGGCGGATGCAGCCTGAACGAAACCGCCTGATTGACCTGCAGCTCCAAATCCACCAGAATAAGCTGGAGCAAAGCTCTGGGTTGAAGCGCTACCATAATGAGGTGGCAAATAAGAACTGCTCACCGAATGGCCCATCGATGATGAAATCAATGCAGACAAAATCAAAAAGAATGCTTTCTAAAATATTCGAAGGCCTTTAGTGTCATCCCACGGACTATATGATCGATCTGACAACTTACCATGATGCTGGCGTTGAGTAGTAATTGAAACTGATGTCATATTTAGAAATTGTTGTTACTTTTATACCAAAAATAATATTCCGTCATTTAGTTACTTACTTAAGAATCAGTAAGAATCTAGAATCAGCACCAAAAATAAGGTGTGCTAAGAAATATGCAGTAATACCATTGCTGAGTAGTAATACACAATAGATTTGTCATTTCGTTGTAGACATTTGTATTATTGTTACTCAAACACAAATCCTAAAACCTGAATCGGAACATGGTAATACCATATGTATATATATTAGTGGTGACCATTGTTCTACTTTATGACAATATTATTATTTAAGACTGATATTGGTATATTCTATAAGTAAGTAGGCTTATCAAATCAAAGCAAGTCAAAAACAGCAATTCATTTGCCAAACAGATGATCTGCTGTGCAGAATCATTGTCACCTCGGCTGTACGAAAATTCGAAGGCTACAAAAAATTTTCCGGCAAATTTTTGATTTTCTCAAAAAAGGGTCAAATTGACCCGTAAACATAGGAGCTAGAGGCTCCTATCCTCATAAAATTCCACAATATAGTTCCGACAATATGAATTTTCTCAGACATTAACTTGCAAGACTTTTCTCTCTTAGCAGTATGCTCCTTTCGACCAAAAAATTAAAACTTTGATCTACTGTAAAAAGAAACGCAGACCAGCTGGACTACAAATTTATTGTGCAAAAATGGTCTATTCAACATGCCCTTTCCGAATTATAGTGTAACTACTCTGTTCCAAAAATGCTGTTGACGGAGTAAATTCGACAGGGACCCAAGGACGATTTTGAGATATTACCATTAAAAATCGGGAAATCGTATATATTTTAGAAATCGGCCCAAAGTTGACTTTTAGCATTTTTCGATTTAAAAGAAAATTCAAATTTTTATTTTTTTGTTTTTATGTTTTTTTTAACACATTTTTACGTTTTTGTACAGAACGCGAAGATTTTTTTTATTACAGATTTCACGTTTTTCAGATTTTGAAAATTAAAGAAAAAACATTTCTTTTTTTGACTTTGTCGAACTGTTTCTCATACATTTTAAGAGATTTTGCACTCAAATTTATTTTATAAGAAATTAGCTTAGCTTATGAATGTTGTAAAAAATATCCTTTCGAAATCGAATTTCGCGATTTTAATTTCAACCATTTGTATCTCTTTTGGTGTCATTTGCAAAAATAACCTTTTCGTTCGTATTCAGATAAAAGGGGAATGTATCAAAAATGATTAGATACTCAAAATAAAATGATTAGATACACTAGGGTAAAAATGTTGCCTCTATGCCGATTTCGCCCATTCAATCACAACCGATCTGCAACTATTAGTCACATATGTGAACAATTGCGACCCCTATCTCATTTCGGTTCTCCGGTGAATATTTCAAAGTGTTACAAACACTCTATCCTATGGTGGAGGGCGTTAAGTTCGACCGGGTCGAATCTTATATACCCTCCACAATGGAATGTATTTCACAACATTACCGGCAGATTATGAAAATTGTGATACTGGTTTATTATTAAAATATGCTTTCAGTCCCGGACATTTATCTTTCTCGAGTTCAAAAGGAATAACTCATCATTGAATCTTCCCATTATAACTAGAGTTTGGAGTCCCGGTTCGGGAATTCCCGGAAAATATTTGTTATTATTATATATTTTATTGACTATTTTGCGACCTAATTATACCCTACACCACTTCGTGGACTAGGGTATTAAAAGTTAGTTTTCCGCCAAATGTTTGTAACACCTATAAATAATCGAGCTAGACCCTCCTTTAAGTATACGGATCGGCTTAGAATCACTAGCTGAATCGATTTTCCGATGTCTGTCTGTTCGTCCGTCCGTCTGCTGACCATCTAAGCTTATTCGCACTCTACAGGTCGCAATTGTTGTCCGATTATCATGAAATTTGCCAGAAGTCACTTTTTTTAGCCAAGGACAATTGGTATTGAATTTGGAGGAAATCGGTTCAGATTTAGATATAGCCCCCATACAAATGTCACTCCCGATTTGACTTTTTCCGCTCTAGAAACCACTACCCGATTTTCCTTAAAATTGGTACAACATTTTATAATCGAACTAGAAACACCTATGCTGAAAGTCGGTAAGATCGGTTCAGATTTAGATATAGCCCCCATGCAAATGTCGCTTCCGATTTGACTTTTTCCGCTCTACAAACCACATATTGAACCCGATTTTCTTTAAAATTGGCACAACATTTTATAATCGAACTAGAAAGATCTGTGCTGAAAGTGGGTAATATCGGTTCAGATTTAGATATAGCCCCCATACAAATGTCGCTCCCGATTTGACTTTTTCCGCTCTAGAAACCATATATTGAGCCCGACATTCTTTAAATTTGGCACAACATCCTATAATCCAACTATAATCACCTATGCAGAAAGTGGGTAAGATCGGTTCAGATTTAGATATAGCCCCCATATAAATGTCGCTCCCGATTTGACTTTTTCCGCTTTAAATGCCAGATATTGTACTCGATTTGCTTTAAATTTGGCACAACATCTTATTATCTAACTAGAAATACCTGTGACGAAAGCGGGTTCGATCGGTTCAAATTTAGATATAGTCCTCATGCAAATGTCGCTCCCGATTTCACTTTTTCCGCTTTAGAGACCACATATTGTACCCGATTTTCTTTAAAAATGGCACAACATTTTATAATCGATCTAGAACCACCTATGGTGAAAGTGGGTAAGATCGGTTCAGATTTAGATATAGCCCCAATACAAATGTCGCTCCCGATTTGACTTTTTCCGCTCTACAAACAACATATTGTACCCAATTTTCTTTAAAATTGGCACAACGTTTTATTATCGAACTAGAAACATCTGTGCTGAAAGTGGGTAAGATCGGTTCAGATTTAGATATAGCCCTCATACAAATGTCGCTCCCGATTTGACTTTTTCCGCTCTAGAAACCATATATTGAGCCCGACATTCTTTAAATTTGGCACAACATCCTATAATCCAACTATAATCACCTATGAAGAAAGTGGGTAAGATCGGTTCAGATTTAGATATAGCCCCAATACAAATGTCGCTCCCGATTTGACTTTTTCCGCTATAGAAACCACATATTGTACCCGATATTCCTTAAAATTGGTACAACATTTTATAATCGAACTACAAACACCTATGGTGAAAGTGGGTAAGATCGGTTCAGATTTAGATATAGCCCCAATAAAAATGTTGCTCCCGGATGTTTAACCGATTTTGGCCAAACTTTACATATTATATTTCTCCAATAAACATACATTTTTTGTCAAACACATACATAATTCAAAAATCCTTCCCGATTTCACTTTTTTACCGAATTGAATTGTAATGAGATAGAAAGTGGGGTGTATCATATAGTCGGCTCCGTCCGACTTT
The DNA here is from genome assembly GCA_947397865.1 of Polietes domitor. Taxonomy (NCBI): domain Eukaryota; kingdom Metazoa; phylum Arthropoda; class Insecta; order Diptera; family Muscidae; genus Polietes; species Polietes domitor. The sequence continues at coordinate 120,556,172 of OX377620.1, forward strand.
AGGCTTTCCTTACTTGTTTGGGAGATGCCCATATTTCCATACTTTGGTATAATTCAAATGGGGCTCCATTCTGCTCTATTACAGCTCTAGAAACTACATCTTACATCGGATGTTCATCAAATTTGGCACATCATTCTATGTTTCAACTAGGAATACCTACCGTGAATGAGAAATATATAGGCGCATGTTTTGGCACAGGCCTCAAGTGTTGTTATAGGCCCCCTTCAAATGTCCGTCCGATTTATCCTATTACCGCTGTGTAATTTATATTTGCCTTTGGATCTTGATCAATTTTTCCAGATCATGTTATATTTACTTTACTCGGAATATCTGCTGGAAAATTGGATCAATTACTTTATTATTTACCATATTCATTAAATTTGACTAAAGATGAATTTATAGTAACTGTATAATTTATATGAACTACATAAAATTGCTCCCATGAAATACCTGGGTTTAGTAATCAAAGCGAGATATATACGCAGGGAGTGGTGTAGGGTATTATATAGTCGGCCCCGCCCGACTTTAGCCTTTCCTTACTTATTTTTACTTTATAAATGTTAAATTGTAGAAATATTTCAAATTTATATACTTCAAAAAGCCTTCTACGTTGCAATATCCACAATATTACGTTTGCTTCCAAAGGTTGAGAGATGATGCTTCATTTGAAAATATGAAAAAACTACTCTCCAGAATTGGAAGAAAGTTTATCAAAGTAGAAATGTTCCAATAGGCGGAAACGATATTAAAGGGAAGGCTTTACAGACTGCTACATTTTTAGGCATCTCTCAAAACGTCGCTAGCTTCACCTTTTAAAGAGGAACAATAGACAAATTTCCTGATTAATGTGTAACTGGGTTAGTGAGAAACCTCTATAAATAAGAATGAATGTCCAGTCCCTTGAGCTCCCATTTATCTAATACTAATACCCTATTATGTCTTTGTGCATTTGTTTGTAACACCCAAAAGGAAACGAGTTAGAACCATCGTTTATTATACAGATCGGCTTAGAATCACTTTCTGAGTCGATTTCAAATTACATTATAGTCCGATCTTAACAAAAATTGGCACAAGTAAGTTTTGTGGATCAATTTAATTTGAAGCAAATCGGTTCAGATTTAGATATAGCCCCCATACAAATGTCGCTTCCGAGTTGACTTTTTCCGCTATAGAAACCACATATTGTATTCAATTTTCTTTAAAATCTGCACAACATTTTATTATCCAACTAGAAACATCTATAATGAAAGCCGGTAAGATCGGTAAAGATTTAGATATAGCCCCATACAAATGTCGCTCCCGATTTGACTTTTTTCCGCTCTAGAAACCACATATAGTACCAAATTTGTCTTAACACCTTATAATCTAACTAGAAACACCTATGCTGAAAGTGGATAATATCGGTTCAGATTTAGATATAACCCCCATGCAAATGTTTCTCCCGATTTTTCTTTTTCCAATCTGGAAACTCATATTATGTCCGATTTTCTTTAAAATTGGCACAACATCATCCATCTAGAAACACCTATGCAGAAAGTGGGTAAGATCGGTTCAGATTTAGATATAGCCCCCATGCAAATGTTCCTCCCGATTTTTCTTTTTCCAATCTGGAAACTCATATTATGTCCGATTTTCTTTAAAATTGGCACAATATCATCCATCTAGAAACACCTATGCAGAAAGTGGGTAAGATCGGTTCAGATTTAGATATAGTCCCAAATATTTAACCGATTTTGGCCAAACTTTATATATTATATTTCACCTATAAACATGCATGGTGAAAGCGCGTCACATCGGTCCAGGTTTCAATATAACCACATACAGATGTCCTTTCCGATTTAAATTTTTTTGTCAAACTCATACATTTACAAGATACAAAAAAAGTTTCGGGAGTAATATTTAAATAAATAAAATGTAATAAAACCACGCTAATCTTGTTGTTCCACTAATACCCATTTGTAGTTACAAAGAGAGAAAAGTCCCTTCTGTGTATAACATATAATATAATACTATTGCTTTATAGAATTACTGTCGTTGTTTAATAATAATTCTGTAACTCTCTTTAAACCATAATATTGATTAGTTATACAAGACGTAGACATTGAAATTTACTGAAAACTTCGGAACTCATATTTTAGACTGTAATCCACTCAGTAATCGTTGCAATGGGTATTGATAAAGAAAACAGAACAAAAGGATTTCGAACCTGAGTAAATAGAAAGATATCTGTGAAAAGTTAAAGAGTGGCAAAACAAAACAAATGTGATTTTTAAAAATATGTATATTCCAAAAAAGGTTTAAAAGTTTATATGATAAAATTAAAATATCATCGTAGTATTCTATGACAAATTCGAAAAACATTAATTACACTGAGCGACAGTCCGAGAACTCTTAATACAAAATATTTAAACTTTTCTTAAATAAAAGATCTTGGGAATTAATGGGATAAAATGGTCGCCTTGCTTTTGTTTTGATGAATTTTATGTATTCAATTCGTAAAATAATGAGTAATGTGAACTGGAATGGACAAAACTTTTATTTTTGCAAAATTTAGTAGTAATAAAAACTTCAATAACTCAGTCAATGACTAACGGATTTTCAAACACAAAGTTTCGTTTTACTCCTTACTAAATGAGTAACATAAATAAATTTGCAAGTTGTAAGGTTACCAATCAAAATTATGTGCAAAAACACGGACGGATGATACACCCCACTTTCTATCAATTTGGTAAAAAAGTGAAATCGGGAAGGATTTTTGAATCCTTTAGATGTATGTGTTTGACAAAAAACGTTAAATCGGAAAGGACATTTGTCTGTGGGTATATTGAAACCTGGAACGATGTGACCCGCTTTCACCATGTATGTTTATAGGTGAAATATAATATGTAAAGTTTGGCCAAAATCGATTAAACATTCGGGAGCAACATTTGTATTGGGGCTATATCTAAATCTGAACCGATCTTACCCACTTTCAGCATAGGTGTTTCTACTTCGATTATAAAATGTTGTGCCAATTTTAAAGAAAATCGGGTACAATATGTGGTTTCTAGAGCGGAAAAAGTGAAATCGGGAGCAACATTTGTATGGGGATTATATATCTAAATCTGAACCGATCTTACCCACTTTCAGCATAGGTGTTTCTACTTCGATTATAAAATGTTGTGCAATTTTAAAGAAAATCGGGTACAATATGTGGTTTCTAGAACGAAGTGAAATCGGGAGCAACATTTGTATGGGGACTATATCTAAATCTGAACCGATCTAACCCACTTTTAGCAGAGGTGTTTCTAGTTCGATTATAAAATGTTGTGACAATTTTAAAGAAAATCGGGTACAATATGTGGTCTCTAAAGCGGAAAAAGTGAAATCGGGAGCGACATTTGCATGGGGACTATATCTAAATTTGAACCGATCGAACCCGCTTTCGTCACAGGTATTTCTAGTTAGATTATAAGGTGTTATGCCGGTGCCAGGTGTTTGAAGAAAATCGGGTACTAAATGTGCTTTATAGGGCGGAAAAGTCAAATCGGGAGCGACATTTGTATGGAGGCTATATCTAAATCTGAACCGATTTCCTCCAAATTCAATACCGATCGTCCTAGGTCAAAAAAAGTAACTTCTGTCAAATTTCATGATAATCGGACAGCATTTGCGACCTGTAGAGTGCGAACAAACTTAGATGTACAGCAGACGGACGGACAGACAGACAGACATCGGTAAATAGATTCAGCTGGCGATTCTACGCCGATCCGTATACTTAAAGGTGGGTCTAGCTCGATTATTTATTGGTGTTACAAACATTTGGCGGAAAACTAAGACTTTCCAGACATTTCTTAAGTTTTCTTAAATAATATATATATATATATATATATATATATATATCCAAAGCTGCAGGTTTCTTCTTTTCAAATCCGATGGGAAAGTGAAAATCGATTGACAACAAGCTATGTTACAGACTTATAAGTGTACACAGGTACGAAACCTCTGCTTTTTTACTCGTAACTCAGGATTTTGGGGGTGTCTGGTAAATTTCAAATACAGATTTTTATTCTATTCGACAATACCTACACGAAATATAATATCATTTCCCAGAGGGTTCTACTTAATTTTTTGTAGCACAGTGTTATCGTAGTTACATCAGAAAGCCCAAAAAATAATATAACTATCCCAGTTTGTAAATTGTTTCAATCTATTGATGTATATAAATAATAGCTACAGCTATTTGTATCCCTATATTTTCATATTCCGGGAAATGATAAAATATTTCCTGTACCCCGTAAATTCCAGAAGTTCAGGAAAAAAGAAATCCTAATTACAAATAACAAATAAATTACAAACCATTTTAAAGGTCACTTTCAAGGAGAGGCTTCCAAAATATTTATACATCAAGATGGCACTCGATGATACGTATCAAAATGACACAAAAAGTGGATATAAGAATTCAATCTATCAAAAACTATTTCTAAAAACCAACACTGAATTTCATGATTTCAGCTGCAACCGTTTAGTTGTTTTCATTATTTATCCTTATATCTTTCTGTTCTTAAAAGTATGAATTAGGAAAATCCTTTTGTTTTGTCCATCTATACATAGATACCGCATTATAAAATTCTAGCTGTAGCCGGAAAAATGGAGTTGGTACCATTTTTATCCCTTTTAGTCCCAATTTCCCCAAAAGTAAAATTTTCGAAAAATATCTCTATGTAGCAGTAGGAGGAATGAATACACAGAAGTCATAAGTCCAACTTCAGCAATTGTTTAGCAAAATATTTACCCCCTTTTTTCCATTTTACTCCTTAAGAGTATTTTTTATGTCTAAGTATTTTTAATGTAATACATTTATCATGTTTCTACTTGTTGTCGTTTGATTTGTACCATTCTTATCCCCTTTTGATCTATTTTATTCACGAAATGTGCGTATTTTGAAAAAAACACTTCCTGTGGCGCGCTCTCGCTCACCCTTCTAAGGATCCCCGGCCAACCGGCTGTTTGTGCGAACCAGAGATATATCAGAGAGTGTATGAATTAAAAATTTCAAATCACTCCAAAAGATGAAAACAATTGAGGACAATTTACAATTTATCAGTGTGTTTGTCAATATTTATTAATTGCTCTTTTTAATCACGATTCCATTTCTGTTGTGGTTTATTTACCATTGACCAGCAAAACCGCTTTTATAACCGCTAGCGGCGTACGCAGGACGCAAATGGATAGCAGCTGGAGCTGCATAGCGAGCAACGGCATAATTAGTAACAGAAGTGGACGGGGTTTGAAAAAAGCCGCCATGGTTATAAGCACGTGGAACCGCTACCGATGCAGCATAATGTCTAGCCGGATTGGAAGCAGCTCCGATAAAACCACCCGCTCCATAACCACCATGACCATGTGAAATTACAGCGGGGGCAGCATAACTAACTGCTGGTGGTACATAGCGAACAACGCCGGGAACAGCATATTGACCATAAATTCTGCCTGGCAAAGCCCACGCGGTAGACAACAATATGGCCAAAACAATAGATTTCTACAGAAGTAAAAAAGCGCAATAGGCATCTGCATTTTATCAAATAAATGTTCACAACTTACCATGTTGCTTGTATTGAGAAGTGGCTTCAAGCTAGTCAATGAGGATGCTGTAACTGATGCCATATTCCATTTGATGGGTCTCTTTTATACAAAATGTTCTTCTAAGTCTGACTGGCTAGAATGAGTAATAAAATTATGATTCTGAAACATTAGTAGTTAGCAGTTACGTACTATGTTGTAAACGATACGAGGGTTGTTTGATAAGTGAGAGACTTCTTTATGGTAAACGTTTTTCCTTCTTTTTTGAACATAATCCTCCTTACGATTTATATACTTTTCAATTATTTTTATGCATTCCAAATAGTCCTCAGATGATCAACTACTCCTGGTGGAACAATACATCAATGCAAACGCGTCACCCATTATCCTGAAAGAATATTCAATATGTTAAGTCAAAATGTTGAATACTAAATCTTCCATAGATCCGCTTACATATATTCACTATTTTAGCAATTTCACGAATCTTCCATCATCGATCTTCCATAAATAGAGCATGAAGTATGTTCACCATTTATTATTATTATTTATTCTCCAGTGACCTCAAGTGTTAAGCATATTGTGTGGGCATAGATTCAGGGAAGAATTGATAACATTGGCGTAGATTTACTGGGGCGAAATAGTCTTGGTGTAAATAGTTATCTCTTTTATCTGTAATAAAACAAAATATTTTTGTTGTGTTTAATTGAAACTGTGATAAAGGAATTTTTCATAGGACAAAAAACGCATTTTTCTCCAATACGAGAAAATGTCGAATGGACCAGTGGTATTTACATGACGAAATAACAATTCATTTCATCTGAGCAACGATATGGTATTCTTAGATGAAATGTAATTTAAACTGAGCACACAACGTTGAATATATAGTATAATAAAAACTTCATTATCTGCAATTAATTATACCCTTCAGGGTATTATGTGTGTTTATGTGTAACACCCAAAAGGAAACAAGATACAGATACATACAGAGATATACAAATCGGCTTAGTCAGTCTGTCTGACAGACGAACGTACGTCTGTCCTTCCATATATTCTTGATTATTCTATTCAGAGTACAGGTCGCATTTATTGTCCGATCATTACGAAAATTGGCAAAATTAAGTTTTGCAAGCAAAGGAAGGACGCTATTTTATTTGAAGCAAATCGGATAAGATTTAGATATAGCCACCATACAAATTTTGCTCCCGATTTAAAGTTTTGCCCCTTTCGAAACCATATATTTTTACAGTTTTTTTTTTTTTTAATTTGGTACAACACCTTATTTATCAACTAGAAACATCACTGGTGAAAATGGACCAAATTAATTAAAATATAATGCAGATTAATATATAGCTCCCATGCAAATGACGCTCGCGATGTGACTTCTTCCGCACTAGAAGCTATATCTTTTAACGAAATTTCTTCAAAAACAACAACTCATATTTCAACTGGAAATATCAGTGGTGAATGTGGGCCAAATCGGTTCAGTTTAATATATAGCTTTCATACAAATATCTTTCCTGATTTGCCAGTTTTTGTTTTAAAAATCACACATTTTAACCGATTTTGTTCAAATTGGGCAACACCTTATAATACAACTAAAATCATCTGTAGTGAAAGTGGGTCATATCGGTTCAGATTTATACATATCTCCCATACAAATTTCGCTCCCGATTTGACTTTTTCTGCTCTAGAAATCGGTTGATTCCGATCAAATTTGGTACAATTCCTTATATTGCAAATAGAAACATCTATGGTGAAGGACGTTCAGATCGGTTCAGTTTTATATAAGGCGTCCATATAAATTTCGATCCCTATTTGACGTTTTCCGCATTCGAAGACATATATTTTGACAGATTTTCTGCAAATTTGGCACAACCAGTATATTTGAAATAAAAACAAATCGGTTCAGGTATATATATAACTCCCGTAAAGATATCTCTCCTCGTTTGAATTTTTCTGCTCTAAAAGCTACATAAATTAACTGATTTTGATCAAATTTGAACTAGAAACATCTCTGGTGTCAAAGAGTAAATTCGGTTCAGATTTATTCCATGCAAATGTTGCTGACTTTACACTAGAAAACACATATTTTAACAGATTTTGATCAGAACAAGTTATATTTCACCTGGGACACTTTCCAAAAACCTCGCCGAATTGTCTTGAATGGCGTAGAAAGTGAGGGGTATCATATAGTCATAGATCAAAATTTACAAGTTTATGTTAGTAAAAAATGCTGTATATAAGGACAGGGGGGACTTATGTGTCATTAAGATTGTTAAAATAATCAAGTAAGGAAAGTCGGGCGGACTCAGTATGATCCTCTCTCATTGTAGCTGCGTCTTGAGAACAAATATAAAGATCAGTTTCATCAAGATTGCCCGTAATAAGTTGAATCTTCAGTGTTATGCAAACAAAGCGAAAGGAACATATGAACGCTGGAAATATCTTTGCGTTATGCTCCACTTCTACAGTTCCACTTTTAGGAACACCCTAACTGAAACATAACATGATTTGGAAAATGCATCTAAAATCATATTGGATGCCTATTTGACTGGGGTCTACATCAAAACAAGGAGCCATGTTAACGGGGGCTATTTGAAAACATAGCTACAAATTCTATACATGGACACATATGTATATTAGGCTGGTTCGCCCTTCATACAAATGGAAAAACAAATTCCAGTCACCCCACGAAGATAAAGTTTGGATTGTTTAATGATGATTTGCAAAATAGTTCGTTCCTGATCAAACCATCTGTGATCTAAACGCTCCTGAAAATAACCCTAATAATCATGTTTTTTCGGCGTACTTTTTTCGTTATATTTTTTCCACAATTTTTTTTTCTGAAATAATAGACACTTGAAAGCACTTTAAATACAAATATTGATTCTTGTCATAGAGTAACTTATTGGTCGAATTATTGGACGTTTATAGTATTTTTTGTGGTTTTTCACTGTGACTACTGAAAACTTTTTCTTATTTATTGGTAGTATTTTATAAAAAATAAATAGCTGCTGTCAATTCAATTCATAATGCCTAAATGGTGAATATCGGAATGAAATTGACGTCGCAGCGTTCATTTTTGCAAAAAAGCGTTTGAATATTTTGGCTGTGAAAACCATCGCCTGTATTAAATTATTTCACAACAAGTAAGGAAAGGCTAAAGTCGGGTGGGGCCGACTATATAATACGTATGCTCCTCGCTTTGATTACTAAACCTAGGTATTTCATGGGAGCAATTTTATGTAGTTCATACAAATTATATAAATTATATTCATATAATTTATATGCTATAAATTCATCTTTAGTCAAATTTAACGAATATGGTAATTGATCCAATTGTCCGACAGACAAATACAAATTATACAGTAGTATACCAAAGTATGGGCATCACCCAAACAATTCTCATTGCAATTCAATTCGGTAAAAAAGTGAAATCGGGAAGGATTTTTGCATCCTCTAAAAGTATGTGTTTGACAAAAAATGTTAAATCGGAAAGGACATTTGTATGGGGGTATATTGCAACCTGGAACGATGTGACCCGCTTTCACCATGTCTGTTTATTGGTGAAATATAATATGTAAAATTTGGCCAAAATCGGTTAAACATTCGGGAGCAAAATTTGTATGAGGGCTATATCTAAATCTGAACCGATCTTACCCACTTTCAACATAGGTTTTTTAGTTGGATTTTTAGATGTTGTGCCAATTTTAAAGAAAATCGGGTACAATATATGGGGTCTAAAGCGGAAAAAGTGAAATCGTGAGCGACATTTGTATGGGGGCTATATCTAAATCTTAACCGTCTGCTGTCCATCTAAGCTTGTTCGCACTCTACAGGTCGTAATTGTTGTAATTTCATACTAAGAATACCTACTTTAAAAGTGATCTATATGGGCCCATTTTTTAATGTAACGCCCTTACAAATGGCCCCCTTTTTTATTATTACCCCTGTAGGACCCACAATTTGCATCGAAAGTTTATCAAATTTTGCATTTTGTATTATATTTCAACTATGAAGGCATATTATGAAAGTCAAATATATGGGTCCATATTTTGGTACAACCCCCATACAAATTGGGCCCCCTTTCTACTCTATTACATCTCTAGAACCCACATCGTACATTATATCTCGATACAATTTTGCATATCATGTCATATTTCAACTAAGAATACCTACTTTGAAAGTGATAAGGATCCACTTTTAATGTAGATCCCTTACAAATGGCCCCATTTTAATTTTTACCCCTCAAAACAAATTTTACATCGGATTTTTTTCAAATTTTGTAGATTATATTATATTTCAACAAAGAATACAAAGTCAAATATATGTGTCCATACTTTGGAATAACCCAAATGGGGCCCCATTCTACTCTGATACAGCTCTAGAAACTACGTCTTACATCGGATCATGATATATTTTAACTTTGAATACCAACCGTGAATGAGAAATATATAGGCCCATGTTTTGGACCAGGCCCCAAGTGTTGTTATAGGCCTTCTTTCAAATGTCGGTCCGATTCATCCTATTACTACTATATAATTTGCATTTGTCTGCCGGAAAATTGTGTCTATTATTTACCATATTTGTTAAATATGACTAAAGATGAATCGATACTGTATAATTTATATGAACTGCGTAAAATTGCTCCCATGAAACACCCGGGTTTAGTAATAAAAGCGGGGTATATACGCAGGGAGTGGTGTAGGGTATTATATAGTCGGCCCCGCCCGACTTTAGCCTTTCCTTACTTGTTTTGATATAAAGCAGTTTTAAAAAATAATTAAAATCAAGACTTAAAAAGAAAATAATAAATTGACTATATTTTGAAAATTGACGGCAATAGTTAGTAGTTGAAAAATTATATTTAACATTTTATGATTATTGTGGTCTTGTAAGTATTCATAGGTATTGTAATTTTGTGATTTGTAGAGAACATAATATATAAATGTCGTGGACCAAAAGTTATATGTATGACTCAAAGTGTAAATGTGAAAGTGTTCGTCTGATGTTGTAGTTTATGGTGGAATTAATATCTCGTCAGCATTTTTCGGCAAACTCCAAAAATTGTCATTTTATTTTAGCACAGTTTTTGATTAGTCATAGACATATATATGATTATATTTCTGAATTAGTTTTGTGTACGAGACCCATCAATATTTTATTTAAAAGGTATTGAAAGTACCTTTATAATGGTATACAACATCATTCACGTTTTAGTACACATGTATACATTTTACTTTATATCTTGAAATAATTATTTAAATTGCAGTTTAAAGTATACTATTTGTATGCTATATTTTGCTTCTGTAATAATGTTTAGAAAAACACATTTCGTCAAAATAAACAACTCTTCATTCTTTTAAGCTTTCATAAAATTTTATTTTTGGTCGCCCTTTACCAATACAGGGTGATAATTATGTTGGTTATATATTGAGTTTATATGGGAGGTGGTAGTGGGTGTGGTCCACTTTTTTTTTATTTTTTGCGTATGATGTGTCTAGCAAATGTGCAAAATTACAAGACTGTATGTTTATTTTTCGACTTTATGCCATAAAACATGGATTTGGGACCAGTGTGGGACGGACGGATAGACAGACATCGTCAAATCGACTCAGCTGGTGATTCTAAGCCGATCGGTATACTTAAAGGTGGGTCTAGCTCGATTATTTCTTGGTGTTACAAACATTTGGCGCGAAACTAACTTACCCTAGACCACGAAGTGGTGTAGGGTATAAAAATGGAGTCAGTGACGTCATTTTTCGTCCGATGTTCATCATTTAGGCATCATTCGAAAGGTATTGATTCCTCCTATTTATTTCTCAATACACCTATTACAAAATGTTTCCAAGAAATATGAGTTTTTAGCTGTCACCTTGAAAACCCACAAAAAAGTCAATATAAACGCCTAATAAATCTACCAATGAGTTATTCTAATACAAGAATACAAATTTTTATTTAAAGTGCTTCCAAGGGTCTATTAATTCAGAAAAAATTTGGGCAAAAATGCAACATAAAACAAGTAAGGAAAGGCAAAAGTCGGGCGGGGCCGACTATATGATACACTCCACTTTCTATCGGAAAATAATTTAATTCAGTAAACAAGTAAGGAAAATCTGAAGTCGGGCGGGGCCGACTCTATGATACACTCCACTTTCAATCCGAATACAATTTAATTCGGTGAAAAAGTGAAAACGGGAAGGATTTTTGTATCCTGTAAATGTATGTGTGTGACAAAAACTGTTAAATCGGAAAGGACATTTGTATGGGTGTATATTGAAATCTGGAGCGAAATAGGTGAAATATAATATGTATGGTTTGGCCAAAATCGGTTAAACATTTGGGAGCAACATTTGCGATATATCTAAATCTGAACCGATTTTCTTCAAATTAAATAGCGTTCGTCCTTGTCCCGAAAAACTTCATTGTGCAAAGTTTCATTTAGTTATGTCTACAATTGCGACCTGTATCGTGATTACCAGAATAGATGGACGGACGGACAGACAGACGGACATTGCTAAATCGACTCAGAAAGTGATTCTAAGTCGATCTGTATAATAAACGATGGGTCTATCTCTCTTCCTTTTGGGTGTTACAAACAAATGCACAAAGACATAATAATCTCGTGGAGTGTATAAAAATTACACGGGAAAAACATGATTTTTAGAAGTGTTTTCAGGGACGTTTAGCTCACAGATGGCTTATGGGGGGTGACCGCTGCATTTTATTTTCGTGACCCATCCTAATGTATATGCATCTCCCAGTGGCCGCTTTAAACCTTTTAAACTAATCCAAAAACAAGAAAGTCAAAAGTTTTCAAAGAGCTTAAAGATTACTAAATTTTAAAAATACACTGTCAGGATTTAGTACAAAATTATAAACAATTACACATTGATTGGACTGACAAAAAACTGAAGTACTTTAGAAGCTCTTATAGAAATATACAAAGTTCTGCGATTATTGAGAACTTTGCTTTTCCGTATATACATGTAACTGAAGGTCAGAGGATAACTTTTGTTCATAGATTTATGAAATATGAGAATCATTTAATTTGGTACAGCAGGAATACGTTTAACACTGCAACTTTTAATAACAAGTAAGGAAAGGCTAAAGTCGGGCGGGGCCGACTATATGATACACTCCACATTCTATCCGAATACAATTCAACTCGGTAAAAAGTGAAAACGAAGAATTTTTGTATGTTTCCTAATCACAGACTAATATGACCTGGTCTAATTTGTCAAATCGAAAAGAATATTTGTATCGGGGCTATATCCAAACATGGATTAAAGTGACTAACTTTTAAAATAAGTTCTTCCAGTTCAAATATAACGTGTTATGCTCACTTCAAAGAAATTCGGTGAAAACTCGTGGTTTCTGGGAGCGAAATTTGTATGGGATCTATATGTAAATCTGAACCTATCTGACCCATTTTCTCCATGGGTGTTTCTAGTCGAAATATAAGATGTTTTGCCAAATCTGAAGATAATGTGATACAATATGTGGTTTCTAGAGCGGAAAAAGTCAAATCGGGAGCGAAATTTGTATGGGAGCTATATATAAATCTGAACCGATATGACCTATTTTCATCATAGGTGTTTCTAGTTTAAATATAAGATGTTTTGCCAAATCTGAAGATAATCTGATACAATATGTGGTTTCTAGAGCGGAAAAAGTCAAATCGGGAGCGAAATTTGTATGGGGGCTATATATAAATCTGAACCGATCTGACATATTTTCACCATTGGTGTTTCTAGTTGAAATATAAGATGTTTTGCCAAATCTGAAGATAATCTGATACAATATGTGGTTTCTTGAGCGGAAAAAGTCAAATCGGGAGCGAAATTTGTATGGGAGCTATATATAAATCTGAACCGATCTGACCTATTTTCACCATAGGTGTTTCTAGTTGAAATATAAGATGGTTTGCCAATTTTGATGAAAATCTGTTAAAATATGTTGTGTCTAGAGTGAAAAGAGTCAAATCGGGAGTGAAATTCGTATGGGGGCTATATCTAAATCTGAACCGATTTTCTTCAAATTAAATAGAGTTCGTTCTTATTCCGAAAAACTTCGTTGTGCAAAGTTTCATTTGGTTCTGTCAAAAATTGCGACCTGTATCGTCGACGGACATTGCTAAATCGATTCAAAAAGTGATTCTAAGTCGATCGGTATAATTAACAATGGGTCTATCTCTCTTCCTTTTGGGTGTTACAAACAAATGCACAAAGACATAATACTCTCGTGGAGTGTATAAAAATAAGAGAGAAGAAATAAACTTAAACTTTCATAACAGTAGTAGTTATATAAAAGGAAGAAATAAGGAAAAAATAAAATCTATTAGTGCGGTCGGATCTAATTGTTTGGACCTTTTTGGAGAGATGTCTATATGTGAAATAATACATGATCTTGATATTTTTTAAGGCGGTAATAATGGAAATTGGAGGACAAGTTGTATGATGGCTATTTGAAAACATGGACCCATATGGCCCAATTTTACTGTAGGCATTCCGAGATTAAATACAACATGATGTGGAAAATTTTCAAGATCCGATGTAAAATGTGGTTTTTATAGGGATAACAGTGTAAATCTGAGGCACATTTGTATGGGCGCTATATCAAAATATATTATATATATACTGAAACATAACATCATCCTGCAAAATTTTATCACGATCAATGTAAAATGTGAATTCTATTCGAATAGCATAAATTGAAGGAATATTTGTATGGATGCTATAGTTATATCTGAATCGATTTCAACAAAATTCAATAGTGACCGTCTTTGGTTCAAAAAACAGCAGACAGACCGGAGAACGGGCGGACAGACAGACATTATTAAATCGATATAATACTTAAAAGTGTGTCTAGCTCGATTATTTCTTGGTGTTACAAACATTTGGAGCGAAATTAACTTACATCATCATATTGTTATTGTGCATGTTCATCATAACAAAAACTGTAACCAGTCCAGACGCTCCCATAAAAATGTCGCTCCCGACTTGACTTTTGTCGCTGTAAAAATCACAAAATCCAACCGATTTTACTTAAATTTTGCACAATACTATATATTTCAACTAGAAATATCTACAGTGAAAATGGGTCAGATCGGTACATATTTATATATAGCTCCCATACAAATATCGCTTCCGTTTTGAATTTTTCCGCTCTAGAAATCACACATCTTAAAGGATTTTATGGAAATTTGGCACAACAGCTTACATTTCAACTACAAACACTGAATGTGGGTCATATCGCTTCAGATTTAGATATTGTTCTCATAGAAATTTCTCCCGTTTTACTTTTACCGCTCTAGGAACCATATATTGTAAACAATGTTATTCAAACTAGGCACACCACGTTATATTTCAACTAGAAAGATGTGTGGTGAAAGTGGGCCACATCGGTTCAGATTTAGATGTAGCTTCCATACAAACTATGAATTTTTAAATAATGCAAAAGTGTCTATCTAAATATTATCTTCTTACACAAAGATTCCATTTTTGGATCAATGCTGGATATCTACCATAGGTGCTAAAGTAATGTGAATTTCTAGAAACTTTTTATATTTAGGCTGTTTGTTAGGTACATTCTGATAATATTTTAGAAGATGAGTTCAGTGCAACAATTTGGTATTATTGAATATGAACCATCGATATGTTTAATAATTAGTTGACATATGTACAAATTTAACTTATATCATACATTTATTGAACAAACCTCGAATGCGGCAGAGCAGATCAACTTACAGTCTCTTACGAGATGAATATGTTTATTGTATTTTTATTGAATTTTCGTTTCTAATTCTTTGTAAAGATATTGCTGCTTGTACACATGTGTACATTGTAGTTTGATTAGAAGGTTTACTTTAGAACAAACAAGTTAAAACGGCGTTAAGTTCGACCGGGCCGAACTTTATATACCCTCCACCATGGATTACATTCCACAGAGGTTGTCGGTTTTCGTAGAATTGCAGTAATATTACAGGAAAATATAAATTTTTTAATATAGCGACAAATACAAATATTGAAAGAAATAGTTTTATAAAGAAATATAATATTTTAATCATTTTAAACCACACTTATAAGGCAAGTCAATTTAAAAAAAATATTCTTATATTTATATTTTCAAAAATATTTTCAAGGCCATAAATATTGGTAGATAGTGGGTGCTACAGTTGGTTGTATTTCCATTCTATTTTAATTCCAAAAGTGCAATTTTTGAAAATCCATTATCAGACGTACGTAGTGCAAAATAAGCTAACTTCATGATTCAACCAATTCTTGCCGTAAAAGAAAAAGTACGAATTTGGAAATAAAAACTTTTTATTTTGCGTGTCTATGCTGCCAGAGGCATGTATACACCGAATTCCAGCTGCGCCCATTTGGTTGGTACCATTTTTACCCCCTTGACGTTTCTACGCAAATAGAATTTCATCATTCTAGCTGTAGTCGTTTTGTTTGTACTATTTGTATCCCTCTGTACCATTATATCCCTTGAAAGTACGAATTTCGAAAAATCCGTTTATTTTCCGTGTCTACGCAGTCAGAGGAATGTATACTTCGAATTGCATGACTCTAGCTGCGGTCATTTGGTTGGTACTATTTTTATCCCCTTTTTCCATTTTGTCCCCAAAAAGTACGATTTTTTTTTAAAAATCCGAGTATTTTACTTGTCTATGCAATCAGAGGAATGTATACGCCGAATTTCATTATTCTAGGTACAGCCGTTTGATTGGTACTATTTTTATTCCCACTTTACCCCTTAATAGTACGAATTTGGAAAAATACTTTTATATTGTGTATCTACTCAATTAGAGGAATGTACACACCGAATTTCGTATTTCTAGCTGTTGCCGTTTAATATTTACCATTTTTATCCCTTTTTTGCCCCATTTCACCCAATACAAATAAGAATCACTTTATGGTGCAAGTTTTTGCTATAAGGGAATGCGCATACCAAATATCAAGCAAATATAAACAGACATATTAAAAAACAAGTATGGAAAGGCTAAAGTCGGGCGGGGCCGACTATATAATACCCTACACCACTCCCTGCGTATGTACCTCGCTTTGATTACTAAACCCATTTATTTCATGGGAGCAATTTTATGTAGTTCATATAAATTATACTATAAATTAATCTTTTGTCATATTTAACGAATATGGTTCCAATTGATCCAATTATCCGACAGACAAATACAAATTATACAGTAGTAATAGGATGAATCGGACCGACATTTCAAAAGGAGGCCTATAACAACATTTTGGTGTGGTCCATGAAGATCCGATGTAAGATGTAGTTTCTAGAGCTGTAATAGATCAGAATGCGACCCCATATGTGTTATACCAAAGTATGGACATATGGGCATCTCCCAAACAAGTAAGGAAATGCTAAAGACAGACGGACTTTCTATCTCATTACAATTCAATTTGGTAAAAAAGTGAAAGTGAGTTTGACTAAAAATGTTAAATCGGAAAGGACATTTGTATTGTATATTGAAATTTGTATTTGTATATTGAAACCTGGAACGATGTGACCCGCTTTCACCATGTATGTTTATTGGTGAAATATAATATGTAAAGTTTGGCCAAAATCGGCTAAACATTCGGGAGCAACATTTGTATGAGGGCGATATCTAAATCTGAACCGATCTTACCCACTTTCACCATAGGTTGGATTATAAGATGTTGTGCCAATTTTAAAGAAAAACTGGTACAATATGTGGATTTTAGAGCGGAAAACGTCAAATCGGGAGCGACATTTGTATGTGGGCTATATCTAAATCTGTACCGATCATACCCACTTTCAGCATAGGTGTTTCTAGTTAGATTATAAGATGTTGTGCCAAATTTAAAGAAAATCGGGTGCAAGATGTGGTTTCTAGAGCGGAGGGAGTGACATTTGTTTGGGTCTATATCTAAATCTGAACCGATATTACCCAGTTTCAGCATAGGTGTTTCTAGTTCGATTATAAAATGCTGTGTGAAATTTAAAGAAAATCGGGTACAATATGTGGTTTCTAAAGCGGAAAAACTGAAATCGGGAGCGACATTTGTATGGGGGATATATCTAAATCTGAACCGATCTTACCCAATTTTTGCATACATATTTCTAGTTGGATTATAAGATGTTCTGCAAAATTTAAAGAAAACCGGGTACAATATGTCGCTTCTAGAGCGGAAAATGTCAAATCGGGAGCGACATTTGTATGGGGGCTATATCTAAATCTGAAACGATCTTACCCAATTTCAGCATAGGTGTTTTTAGTTGGATTATACGATGTTCTGCCAAATTTAAAGAAAATCGGGTACAATATGTGGTTCTAAAGCGGAAAAACTGAAATAGGGAGCGACATTTGTATGGGGGCTATATCTAAATCTGAACCGATCTTACCCAATTTCAGCATAGGTGTTTCTAGTTGGATTATAAGATGTTGTACCAAATGTAAAGAAAATCGGGTACAATATGCGGTTTCTAAAGTGGAAAATGTCAAATCGGGAGCGACATTTGTGTGGGAGCTAAATCTGAACCGATTTCCTCCAAATTCAATACCGATGGTCCTTGGCCAGAAAAAATAACTTCTGCCAAGTCACATGACAATCGGACAACAATTGCGACCTGTAGAGTGCGAACAATCTTAGATGGACAGCAGACGGACAGACAGACATCGTTAAATCAACTCAGCTGGTGATTCTAAGCCGATCGGTATACTTAAAGGTGGGTCTAGCTCGATTATTTCTTGGTGTTACAAACATTTGGCGTGAAACTAACTTATAATAGACCACGAAGTGGTGTAGGGTATAAACATGCTTAAATACGCTAAAATATTAGGGTATTTTTAGTCCTTGTGAGGGAAAAATTTTTCCCGTTGGCCCGATTTCGCCCCGTTTCAATCCCAACCGATCTACGGCTATAAGATGCATTTATGGAGAATTTGAACGTTCCAGCTCCTTTCATCATGTATATGCTAGCTTGCTTTCAACAGACGGACGGACATGGCTAGATCGTCTTAGAATTTTATGACGATCGAGAATATATATACTTTATAGGGTCTCAGGACGATGTTTTAAAGTGTTACAAACAGAATGACAAAGTGTGTAGAGTAGCACAATTTAACACTTTTGAAGAATGCAATCATAATTCCATTCGATAGATATATAGCTTAATAAAGAAATCTTAAGAAAACTGTGTGCTTTTGTCCAGCAAATACACTTTTTCAAGCTTCATACCTACTTGTAAATTTGTGTTAATAACACTTCGATTTTTGAGATAATTGACTGAGTTATTGGGGTTTTTATTAATACTAAATTTTTGCAAAATGCAAGTTTTGGACATTCCAGCTCACATCACTCATAATTTCAATAAAACTACACAAACTTACTAGTTCCCATATGTTGTTGATTATCAAACCTATAATAATTAAAGTTATTATTCAATAAAATAATTATTGAAAAAACTTACCTTGTCATCCAGTACGTTTCAAAATATTTAAGAACCCATTCTCCATCCATTTAGATTATTCTGTTTTTTTTTTTGGTTAGAATCGTTGATTACTAAAAATGGGGTGAAGAACATGACAGTGTAAATAATTTATAATACTGTGTTATACGGAAACATGATTCGATATTTTCATATGTGGCACTTAAAATGTTTTACTGGCAAAACAGAAGTCGCTGTACTTTTCCGAAAAAACCCTTATACCCTACTTATATTTCAAATGCAGCACGACCTAATTTAACGGAACGCAGCATCTCAATATAGAGAAGATGATCATTATTATTTTAACAAAAACATGTATGTTTATAATTATAAAGGGTGTCCCAAGAAGAGCGCAATTTTTTAATTTTAAATAAAACACAGATATTTAAGAAAAAATCGTGAAACTTTATTATATCGTAAAGTAGACAGAATGAGGTTATGTATCGTGCAGATGGCCGCCGCGGCTTTGCTGGCATGCACGCGATCTTTTAATGACATTTTCAATGACCGTTTTGCATGAATGCTGCGGTATTTCATTAATGCAGCGTCCAATTTCGTCTTTTAAGGCTTGAGTCGTCGTCGGCTTATTCGCGTAAACCATCGACTTCAAAAAACCCCAAAGAAAAAAATCTAATGGTGGCCGCACGATCTAGGCGGCCAATTCTGATCTCCAAAACGCGAAATAACACGACCGGGAAATGACTGATGCAGCAATTGAATTGTTTCTCTGGCTGTATGACATGTGGCGACGTCTTGTTGGAACCACATGCCCTCCACATTCATTTCTTCAATTCTAGGCAAGAAAAAACTGGTTATCATTTCACGATACCGAACACCATTGACTGTTTGCGCTTGACCTGCCTCATTTTCATAAAAAAAGGTCCAATGATTCCTCCAGCCCAAAAACCACACCACACAGTGACACGTTGAGGATGCATTTGCTTCTCGTGAATCACTCGAGGATTTTCCGCACCCCAAATGCGACAATTCTGCCTATTGACGAAGCCATCAAGATGAAAATGGGCCTCGTCACTGAAGATGATTTTATCGGCAAAATCAGCATTTTCATGTTGTCTCTCCAATACCCAATTAACGAACTCCCTTCGATGTCCATGGTCAGTTGGCTTCAGTTCCTGAGTCAATTGAACTTTGTATGCATGAAGATGCAAATCTTTCGTCAAAATTCGCTGCAAAGTGGATTTGGAGACACCAATTTGCTGAGCTCGGTGTCGAATTGAGGTGGATGGAGTTTGAGCGACATCATCACGTACAGCTGCGACATTTTCGGTCGATCGACCTGGTCGATGGCGCGTTGTTGTCTTTACATCACTAACAGACCCAGTTTCGGCAAATTTATCCATTAATCTTTTTACAGTTGACTCTTTTGGAGCATTATTGTGACCCCAAATTGATCGCAATTTGCGAACTGTAGCCGCAAAACTTTCACCATTTTGGTAAAACAATTTCACAATGAGAAATCGTTGTTCATTCGTGTAGCGCTCCATTTTTACTAACCTCGTACCTTCTACTAACAAACAATAACAATTGTTCAAATGTCAAACAATGACACTTCGAATGTTGCCAGATTTAAAAATTGCGTTCTTCTTGGGACACCCTACTTCAGTTTAAAAACAAGGTATAAATGGCTGAATTAAAGATTTCTATTTTAATCTTAAAATGTCTGCAACTACCGCTCGTATTGCAACTGTCAAATTGTTAATAGTGTCGTTAAGGGAGGTTACATTGTAATACAAATATTTTTTAATTAACATATGAAGTAAACATGATCCACTATAGCAGACACATGTTTCAGACTGGATACGGTCCATACAAAAAAAACTAATATCCAGAAATAAAGATTGGGTTGTTTAATGACGATATCCAAAATAGTTCGTTTATGTAGCAGTTTTATCTAAATTATTAAGGTCTTTGATTATACATCTTCTTGGCCGAATTGTTTGACGTTTATAGTAAATATGGGCTTTCAAAGCGACAATTTAAATGGAGTAGTGTAGGGTATCATATAGTCGGCCCGCCTTTAATAAATAAAAATAAATGTTTAAAATAAACTTTTATTAGCAGCTAATAGTGTCGATAAGAAGCTCTGTTGATGATCCATCATATGATCAGTCAGCGCTGCCTACATCTTGAAATAAGAAGACATGACTTGTGTTGATGGTAACGCCATCACTGCCATTCTTGGGTTTCTTTAGTTGTCAACTCACCTTGTACTGAAACTGATGGCTGTCCCGTAGAGCGTACCAGGTTACAAGTAAAAAAAAAAAAGTTCGCCGTACACCTTCGAATATGAAGTATTATTGAAAGGTAGTTTCAAAAAAAATTTTTTTATTTTTTTATGCCGAACGTAGGGGTCGCGCTTTTACATTTTTCTATATAACTTCTGCATTTATAAACGGATTTTAAAGTGTGATACATCGATGTTTTTGTCCGATTTTTTTGTCTTTGAAGTCATTGAGCTCAAACATGATTCATGATTTTATGCGAGCTTTAATTTTCGATTATTAGAGTGGTACATTAGGGTAGTAGCAACTGAGAAATGATGGGTAAGTACCAGAAGGGGGTGCTTGAGCTCAATGACTTCAAAGACAAAAAAATCGGCCTCGTCGAGACAAAAACATCGATGTATCACACTTTAAAATCCGTTTATAAATACAAGTTATATAGAAAAATGTAAAAGCGCGACCCCTACGTTCGGCATAAAAAAATAAAATTTTTTTTTTTGAAACTACCTTTCAATAATACTTCATATTCGAAGGTGTACGGCGAACTTTTTTTTTGAGGTACGCCCTACTGTCCCGGCCCAAATAAATAAAATATTAAAAAATCCAATTTGTTTTGTTTTCATAAATTGTATCCTGTAGACTCCGTCTAGGAGAGACCAACAGGGCCACCAAACTGGTAGGATTCTGTTCACGCTCCATTAGTACCATTCACGAATGGATGATGAAATATTTTGCGACAATGGGGAGGAGAGGAGGTTTAACATTTGAAAGGACATTTTTCGACCTTTCCTCCACTTCCTAAAGCCTGAAAAATATTTAGATTGCCCAAAGAGTGTTCTTTCTTTCATCGCCTTATTAGGACTATCAAAAAATACATAAATGTAAAGTCCTTTTAAATGCAAGCTCGGCAAAAAAATGAAAATCTGAGTGGACGTCTGAGTGGCCGCTTAAATGTAAATGAAAACAAGTAAGGAAAGGCTAAAGTCGGGCGGGACCGATTATATGATACACTCCACTTTCTATCCGAATACATTTCAACTCGGTAAAAAAGTGAAAACTGGAAGAATTTTTGTATGCTTCCTAATCATAGACTAATACGACCCGGTCCAATTTGTCAAATCGAAAAGAATATTTGTATCAAACCAAACATGGAATAAAGTGACTAACTTTCAAAATAAGTTCTTCCAGTTCAAATATAATGTGTTACGCTTAGTTCGAAGAAATTCGGTGAAAATTCGTTGTTTCTGGGGCGGAAAAAGTCTATCTGGGAGCGAAATTTGTATTGGAGCTATATGTAAATCTGAACCGATCTGACCCATTTTCACTATGGATGTTTGTAGTAGAAATATAAGATATTTTGAAAGACTTGAAGAAGATGTGTTAAAATATGTGTAAAAGTCAAATCTGGAGCGAAATTTTAATGGGAGCTATATATAAATCTGGACCGATCAGACCCATTTGCAACATGGCTGCTTATAGAACAAATATAAAGTATTACGCCTAATTTGAAGAGGATCTGTTAAAATATGTGGTTTCTAGAGCAGAAAATTTCAATCGAAATTTTAATGGGAACTATATATAAATCTGAACCGATCTGCCCTATTTTCACCATAGGCGTTCCTAGTTTACATAAAGGATGTTTTTTTTTGACAATCCGATGCAATATGTGGTTTCTAGAGCGGAAAAAGTCAAATCGAGAGCGAAATTTGTTTGGAAGCTATATATAAATCTGAAACGATCTAACACATTTTTACCACAGGTGTTTCTAGTTCAAATATAAGATGTTTTGCTAATTTTGAAGAAAATCTGTTAAAATATGTGGTATCTAGAGTGAAAAGAGTCAGATCTAAATCGGCACCGATTTTCTTAAAATTAAATAGCGTTCGTCCTTATCCCAAAAAACTTCGTTGTGCAAAGTTTCATTTGGTTCTATCTACAATTGCGACCTGTATCGATTCAAAAAATGATTCTAAGTCGATCGGTATAATTAACAATGGGTCTATCTTCCTTCCTTTTGGGTGTTACAAATGCAAATGCACAAACACATAATACCCTCGTGGAGTGTATAAAAACATTAAAATATGAAAATAATCTCACCAGCAATGTATCTGCATGAATTACAGTGACATTGGTATAGATTCAAATCAATATAAGTAAGAATTTCGAAAAATCCTTTTTCAGTTTCATATCAACTGAAAGCTTATTAATCTTTCAACTATTTTATATTTCTGTTGCGACACATCATAACAGTTTATATCGATATAAACAGATAATTTTTAATATTTTTCTTCTTCATATGAACCAAAGTTAATAACAGATATCTCTGAAAATGTTTGGAGTACAAAGATAAAAGGTAATTTTTCGCGTTTTCCATGTCTCAGCAAGCGATATTTTTAAGATTCTGCAAAAATATATGTTTAATGATGATTTACAAAATATTTCGTCATTGGGTCAAGTCATCTGTGAGCTAAACGCTCCTGAAAACATCTCTAAAAATCATGTTTTTCCCGTGCAATTTTTTTATGTTGCATTTTTGGCCAACATTTTTTCTGAGTTAATAGACCCTTGGAACACTAGAAATGTTTATTCTTTTCTTAGAATAACTCATTGGTACAATTATTGGCCGTTTATATTGATTTTTTTGGGGTTTTCAAAGTGACAGCTAAAAACTCATATTTCACGGAAACATTTTGTAAAAGCTGTACTGAAAAATATATAGGAGGAATCAATACCTTTCGAATGATGTTTAAATGAAGAATAGCGGAAGAAAATTGACGACACTGACGCCACTTTTGTGGAATAATTTAATGCAGGCGATGGTTTTCACATCCAAAATGTTCAAACACTTTTTACAAAAATGAGCGCTGCGACGCCAATTTCATTCCCGTGTTCTTCGTTTAGGCATCATTCGAAAGGTATTGACAGCAGCTATTTTTATAAGTATTTTTATTTTTCCGTAGTCACTGTGAAAATCCATAAAAACTGACTATAAACGTCCAACAATTCGACCAATATGTTACTTTAAGACAATAATCAAAATTTATATTTAAAGTGCTTGCAAGGGTCTATTATTTCAAAAAAAGTTAGAGAAAAAATTTAACACAAAAAAAAATACGCCGGAAAAATATGATTTTTAGGGTTATTTTCAGGAGTCTTTAGCTCACAGGCGGCTTGATCTAGGAACAAACTATTTTGCAAATCATCATTAAACAATCCAAACATTATTTTTGTGGGTTGAAGGAAATTGTTTATCCATTTGTATGGAACTCGATCCAGCCTACTGTATCTGTGTGTGCCACATTTGCTGAAAGTCTTTTAATCATGTCTTGAGATATTAGTTAAAATATAACTTATTGTAGCAAATTTTAAATTTTGAAGGGAATTCAAAATTCCTACATTTATAAAATTCTCATTTTTTTGAGAACTGTTCCCAAACCACTGTTTCTATGCGTAAGTAAATTTAGTAGCATTTGTAGCCACTTTAGGGTTGGACATTTGAAATTTTAAATTATAGCCGATTATAAGCACTGATTATTTTTTCAAATTTATGGTTTTATTGGAAAGATTGAACTTTGGCATTTAATAAAGGAAAACAATATCATTCACATGACTACCACGACTGGCCCAAAATCCACACCAAACAGTGACTCGTTGTGGATGCATAGGCTTCTCAATATTATACAATAGTCACGTGTCACAATAGTCACGTGTGAGTTCTCTGAACCCCATACGAAAGTTTTCCATGTAAATTCCTGGCAATTTGCTCTAAATACTCACTACGTTGGAAATAAGTTTTTAATATTTCCCAATTTTGTTCGAGGGTATAGCGTCTCATTTTGCAAATGTCAAACATAAACCGGAAAATAATAATGAATGTTATTCTACCTTTCAAAGTCATTTTTATTGAATATGATGGATATTTAGAGAGATCAGCTAAAATTATTTCAAATTCGTACATATATTTTAATTAATATACAATTCTTATATTTAAATATAAAAAGGGTGGTTAAATTGTAAGGGCCAATGTTGAATGTGTCAAGTGTTTTTCTGCATTTCATTTGACATTGCTCAATTTCAGACTAACTTAACTTGAACCATGGAAAGATACACAATCGAGCAACGCGTTAAAGTTATTCAGGCTTATTATGAAAATGGGCGTTCAAATCAAAATGCATATCGTGCACTTCGTGATTTTTTGATCTTCAGTGCCAGTGAGCCACATTTTCGCCTCAGTGGATTCGTCAAAAAGCAGAATTGCCGCATTTGGGCGAACGATAATCCAAGAGTGATTGTCGAAAAACCAATGTATCCACACGGAGTGACTGGTTGGTGCGGTTTATGTGCTGGCGGCATCATCAAATCGTATTTTTTCCAAAAAAGAGGCCGGTCAGGCAATTACTGTGAATGGTCTTCGCTATCGTGAGATGATAAGGAAATTTTTATTGCCCGAATTGGTAGATATTGAAGTGGGCGATATGTGGTTTCAACAGGACGGTGCCACTTGCCGCACAGCTAACGAAAAAATGGATCTTTTACGCGACGAATTCAATGGCCGTGTTATCTCACGTGGTGGCGATGTCAATTGACCGCCAATATCATGTGATTTGACACCGTTGGACTGCTTTCTTTGGGGTTATTTGAATGAAAAGGTGTACGTCGATAAGCCAGCAACAATTCAAGAACGAAAGGATGAGATAATTCGGCATAGAATCTCAATTTTGCCTCAGCGCCATCGAGAGTTTGGACCATCGGATGGCCGATATTTTGTTCCATACATAATTGAACCATACCAATATTATCACAAGTAAGGAAAGGCTAAGTCGGTCGGGCCGACTATATAATACCCTACACCACTCCCTGCGTATATACCTCGCTTTTATTAAACCCAGGTGTTTCATGGGAGCAATTTTATGTAGTTCATATAAATTATACAATACAAATATGTAAATAATTGATCCAATTTTCCGGCAGACAAGTACAAATTATACAGTAGTAATAGGGTGAATCGGATCGACATTTGAAAGTAGGCCTATAACAACACTTGAGGCCTGGTCCACAACATGGGCCTATATATTTCTCATTCACGGTAGGTATTCATAGTTGAAATATATCATGATCCGATGTAAGACATAATCTCTAGAGCTGTATGAGTATAATGTGATATTCCAAACTATGGACACATATATTTGACTTTGTATTCTTAGTTGAAATATAATATAATCTGCAAAATTTGAAAAAATATCCCATGTAAAATTTGCGTTCTTGAGGGGTAAAAATTAAAATGGGGCCATTTGTAAGGGCTCTACATTAAAAAGTGGTTCCATATATATCAAAGTTGGTATTCTTAGTTGAAATACGACATGATATGCAAAATTATATCGAGATCTAATGCACGATGTGGGTTCTAGAGATGTAATAGAGTAGAATGGGGGCCCAATTTATATGGGGGTTATACCAAAATATGGACCCATATATATGACTTTCATAATATGTATTCTTAGTTGAAATATAATACAAATGCAAAATTTGATAAACTTCCGATGTAAATTGAGGGTCCTCGAGGGGTAGTAATAAAAATGGGGGCCATTTGTAAGGGCGCTACATTAAAAAGTGGGTTCATATAGATCACTTTCAAAGTAGGTATTCTTAGAATGAAATATAAATATAATCTGCAAAATTTGAAAAACACCCGATGTAAAATGTAGGTATAAGAGAGGTAATAATCCAAATGGGGGCCCACTTGTAAGGGCGCTACATTAAAAAGTGGGCCTTTATAGATCACTTTCAAAGTAGGTATTCTTTATTGAAATATAACATGATTTGCAAATTTTATCAAGATCCAATGTAAGATGTGGGTTCTAGAACGATAATAGTGTAAACTGGGGGCCCATTAGTATGGGGGCTATTCCAAAAAGTTTACCTGTATAGCTGGCTTTCAAAATATGTGTTTCTAGGATAAATGTAACAAATGTTGCGTGGAAAATTTGTTCACGATCCGATGTAAAATGCATTTTACATCGGATTGCATTGTACATTTAAAGTCGGGCGGGCCGACTATATAATACCCTACATCACTCCCTGCGTATATACCTCGGTTTGATTACTAAACCCAGGTATTTCATGGTTACAATAAATTCATCTTTAGTCAAATTTAATGAGTATGGTAAATAATAAAGTAATTGGTCCAACTTTCCAGCAGATATTCCGACTAACATTATATGGAAAAATTGATCAAGATTCAATGATAAATACTGATTATACAGCGGTAATAGGATCAATCGGACGGACATTTGAAGGGGGCATATAACAACACTTTAGGTCTGTGCCAAAATATGCGCCTATATCTTTCTTATTCTCTCGAAACATATAATGATCTGCAAAATTTGATGAAGATCCGATGTAAGATGTAGTTTCTATAGCTGTAATAGAACAGAATGGTGTGCCAATTTTAAAGAAAATCGGGAACAATATCGGGATCGACATTTGTATGGGGGCTATATCCAAATCTGAACCGATCTTTCAGTTTCAGCATAGGTGTTTCTAGTTTAATTATAAAATGTTGTGCCAATTTTAAAGAAAATCGGGAACAATATGCGGTCTCTAAATCGGAAAAAGTGAAATCGGGAACGAATTTCGTACGGGGACTATATATAAATCTGAACCGATCTTACCCACTTTCACCATAGTTATTTCTAGTTCAATTATAAAATGTTTGCCAATTTTAAAGAAAATCAGGAGCAACAAGTGAGCAAAGGCTTAAGTCGGGCGTGGCCGACTATATAATACCCTACCGTATATACCTCGCTTTGATTACTAAACCCAGGTATTTCATGGGACCAATTTTATGTAGTTCATATGAATAAATTATAAATTATACTATAAATTAATTTATAATATTATTACTACTATTATTACTAAAGATATAATAAAAATATATAAATTATTCTATACTGAAACATAGAATGATCTGCAAAATTTGATGAAGATCCGATGTAAGATATAGTTTCTAGAACTGTAATAGAGCAGAATGGGGCCCAATTTGGATTATTCCAAAGTATAAATTTATGGGCATCTCCCAAACAAAGTAAGGAAAGGCTATAGTCGAACGGAGCCGACTATATGATACACCCCACTTTCTATCTCAATACAATTCAATTCGATAAAAAAGTGAGATCGGGAAGGATTTTTGAATTATGTAAATGTATGTGTTTGACAAAAAATGTTAAATCGGAAAGGACATTTGAATGCGGGTATATTGAAACCTGTAATGATGTGACCCGCTTTCACCATGAATGTTTATTGTTTAAATATAATATGTAAAGTTTGACCAAAATCGGTTAAACATTTAGGTGCAACATTTGTATTGGCGCTATATCTAAATCTGAACCGATCTTACACACTTTCACCATAGGTGCTTTTAGTTTGATTATAAGATTTTGTGCCAATTTTAAAGATAATCGAGTTCAATACGTGGTTTCTAGAGCGAAAAAAGTCAAATCGAGAGCGACATTTGTATGGGGGCTATATCTAAATCTGAACCGATCTTACCCACTTTCAGCATAGGTATTTCTAGTTCAATTATAAAATGTTGTGCCAATTTTAAAGAAAATCGGGTACTATATATGGTTTTAAGGGCGGAAAAAGTCAAATCGGGAGCGACATTTGTATGGGGGCTATATCTAAATCTGAACCGATTTCCTCCATATTCAAAACCGATCGTCCTTGGCCAAAAAAAAAAAAATACATCTGCCAAATTTCATGATATTCGGACCACAATTGCGACCCGTAGAGTGCGAACAAGCTTAGATGGACAGCAGACGGACGGATGGACAGACAGACATCGATTCAGCTGGTGATTCTAAGCCGATCCGTATACTTAAAGCTCTAGCTCAATTATTGGTGTTACAAATATTTGGCTCGAAACTAACTTATAATACCCTAGTCCACGAAGTGGTGTAGTGTATAAAAAGAAATGATTATAATTTCCTAAATAATTTGTGTTTTATTCAAAAACAACATAGGCTTTTTAAATTTAACCACCCCTTATAAGAATTAAGAATTGAAATGACATTTTGTCACTATTTGGGGCCAGTTCAATATCCTTATCGACCTATCTCAGGTATGTACGATTATAACAATTCCACCAATTTCCCGAGGGGTACTGAAACTCTGCTATACATATAAGATGAGTCATATGAATGATATTGCGCTCCATTATTAAATGACAAAGTTCAACCTTTCCTATAAAACATGAAAATTGAAAAAAAAAAATCTGTACTGTTTTTTTATAGCACATTCTAATTTACAATTGTAAAAGTTCCGCCCTATATTTCGTGTCAGCACTTTGTAATTAAACTCCTACTTCCTAAGTATCTAAAATTATATTTATTGTTATGTTGTATTTTCACACATAACTTTTGAACAGTTTTTATCCACTTATTGTTACCACTAATATTGTAATGTAATTGTTCCACATAGAAATGATTAATATTCAATAATAAATTAATAATATTTTTAATATTTCAAAACCATGAATATATCTTATGCTCTTACAATATGACGTCACAAAAATAGAATTTCTAGGAATAAAAAGAAGCACAATGGTTTAATCAGACATGACCAATTTAGCACTTCATTTCATATTCTCCATCGCGCGCATACAATAGGATTTTCAACCAAAAAATAGCTTTTGCGGAATGTTATATCCTTTATTGATCTCGTATTCGATTTCGTATTCAATAATTATTTTTTCTATTTCATTTTCGAGTTTTTCTTTATGCATTTGAGTTTTTTTAGCTATGAAAAAAAAAAAAACAAACTGGTTGTGGTAAGTTAGTAAGAGCGACAAGTGCGTTTGAATATGATTGTTAAATTTTTAACCACAACCCAAATGTAGAGGTTTCTAATAAAAATCACTTTGTTTTTTCCAATGATTTTAGGGAAAGCTATTATTCACACATTTCACAAAAAATTTATACACACCCACATATAGTTCAGAACAAACGAAAAAAAATAGAGTGACCGGTTGCTTCCAAAAGAACCTTCGCTTTCACTGTCTAAACCAAATATGCAACCACTCAAGTGTTCTGATCTAATCTGCTCTACTAGGTATGCATACACTGCGTTTGTCGTGCGATTCAGGTTTATGCTTTTGCTTTTATAAACCGGAAACTGGAATGCACACGCTAGTATGTACAAGCGATAAATCTATCTAAATCTATGAAGTCTGGGACATCGCACCTAGTCAAGCTACTTTAAGTGAACTAAGAAGAAGTTGACGCTGGGAACTATTGTATCCGCCGTGGGCTATGTATGTGTGTATATTGTATTTGGTGTTTGTTCCCAAGTAAACATTTTGTATAAAAGTTCTAGAGTTTCTTGAATGTGGCACCAGTTCCAGGTATCTCATTCGCCCGATCAGAACTACTTCAAACCAACAACATGGTAAGTAACAAATATTTGTACACAATCATTGGGATTTCACTAAGAGACTAATCGAAATGTTCTTATTTTAGAAATCTTTCATTTTCGCTTTGGCCGTTTTGGTTTCATCCGCCTGCGCCGGTGGTCTTGCTGGTGGTTACTACGGTAGCGGTTTGGTTCATGGTGCCGGTTATGCTGCTCCCGCCTTTGTTGGTGGTGCTGCTTATGCTGCTCCCGCCTTTGTTGGTGGTGCTTCCTATGCTGCTCCCGCCTTTGTTGGTGGTGCTGCTTATGCTTCCCCCGCTGTTGTTGGTCATGCTGCTTATGCC
The DNA here is from genome assembly GCA_947397865.1 of Polietes domitor. Taxonomy (NCBI): domain Eukaryota; kingdom Metazoa; phylum Arthropoda; class Insecta; order Diptera; family Muscidae; genus Polietes; species Polietes domitor. Next base: position 120,587,211 of record OX377620.1, read on the forward strand.
GCTCCCGCTGCTGGTGCTAGTTATGCTGCTCCAGTTGCCACTGTCACCAAAACTGTAGTCTCCGCTCCCGCTGCTGTTGCCACTTATGCTGCTCCCGCTGCTGTTGCCACTTATGCTGCTCCCGCTGCTGTTGCCAGTTATGCTGCTCCCGTCGCCGTTGCCAACGGCTTCGGTTATGGTGGTTATTACGGTAATGCCGGTTATTACGGCAACGCCGCCGGTTACTATGGTAACGGTTTGGTTCATGCTGCCACTTATGCTGCCCCCGCTGTTGCTGGTTATGTTGCCCCCGCTGCTTCCGTCTATGGCTCTGCCATCGGTGGTTTCGGTTATGGTGGTTTCAGCAAATTCGGTGGTTTCTTGAAGAAGTAGATTATTTTATATTAAAATATACATCTGCTTAAGTAATAAAATTTGCTATGTTTTGTTAACGAAGAAATCAGTTTTTAACTTTATCTCTTTCACATCAGTTTCTGTTTTGATTTACAAATGTTCCTCCCAATGTCCCAACTACTCGTCGCTCTATAAAATTCAGTGGAATATCGTTACGTCGTTGCATGTTTTGATAAAACATTGTCCTTCCTGAGTCGATTTTTTGGAACTCTCAATGCCACATAATAAGTTAGATTCGCCAGAAGAGAAAATTCTAATAAACTGATCCTGAACTTTAACAAATAATGGAGGCCCCATAAAATCTCACCATCATCTACTTTTCACAATGGCTAAGCAGCTCTATAAAAAAACAAGTAAGGAAAGATTAAAGTCGGGCGGACCCGACTATATGATATAATCCACTTTCTATCCTATTATAATTCAATTCGGTAAAAATTGAAATCGGGAAGGATTTTTGTATCCTGTAAATGTAAGTGTTTGACAAAAAATGATAAACCGGAAAGAACATCTGTATGGGGGTATATTAAAACATGGAACGATGTGACCCACTTGTTTGTTAATAAGTGAAATATAATATGTAAAGTTTGGCCAAAATCGGTTAGACATTTGGGAGCAACATTTGTATGTATATAAATAAATGTATAACCAAATCTGAACCGATCTTACCCACTTTCACCATAGATGTTTTAGTTAGATTATTAGATATTGTGCCAATTTTAAAGTAAATCGGGTACAATATGTGGTTTCTAGAGCGGAAAAGCCAAATCGGGAGCTACATTTGTATGGGGACTATATCTAAATCTGAACCGATCAAACCCACTTTCAGCACAGATGTTTTTAGCTAGATTATAAGATGTATTGCCAAATTAAAAGAAATGTGGTTTTTATAGCGGAAAATGTCAAATCGGGAGCGACATTTGTATAAGGGCTATATATAAATCTGAACCGATCGTACCCAATTTTTGCATAGGTGTTTCTAGTTGTATTATAAGATGTTTTGCCAAATTTAAAGAATATCGGGTACAATATGTGGTTTTTAGAGCGGAAAAAGTCAAATCGGGAGCGACATTTGTATCGGGGCTATATCTAAACCTGAACCGATTTGCGTTCGTCCCTGATCCACAAAATTTAGTTGTGCTAATTTTTGTTAAGGTCGGCCTGTAATTTGATTACAACAATAGATGAACAGACGGACATTGCTAAATCGACTCAGAAAGTGTTTCTAAGCCGATCTGTAATAATACAAATTGTCTGTCATCAATTGGTATTAATATGGCAATGGACTTGTCCTCCACCTTGTGTCCCCAATTTGACGTCAAATCTGACACTGGATCCCATAAGGGTTAAGTTTTTTGTTTGTTTTTGTATATGTATTTAGATTACCATTAGGTTTTGGGGTCCGGGAATTCCCGAATCGTTTTTCCCGGGAATATTAAAAAATATTTTTTGATTATTTTGAGCATTTATTTAGATTTACTATATAAATTAGAAATTTTATATAAATTTCAAATTCATATATTTTTATACACTCCACGAGAGTATTATGTCTTTGTGCATTTGTTTGTAACACCCAAAAGGAAACGAGATAGACCCACTGTTAATTATACCGATCGTCTTAGAATCACTTTTTGAATCGATTTAGCAATGTCCGTCTGTCTGTCCATCTATTTTTTAATCACAATACAGGTCGCAATTGTAGCCAGAACCAAATGAAACTTTGTACAACGATGTTTTTCTGGATAAGGACGAACGCTATTTAATTTGAAGAAAATCGGTTCAAATTTAGATATAGCCCCCATACGAATTTCACTCCCGATTTGACTCTTTTCACTCTAGATACCACATATTACAACAAATTTTCTTTAAAATTGGCAAAACATCTTATATTGTAACTAGAAACACCTGTGGTAAAAATGTGTTAGATCGGTTCAGATTTATATATAACTCCCATACAAATTTCTCTCCCGATTTGACTTTTTCCGCTCTAGAGACCACATAATGTATCAGATTGTCTTCAGATTTGGTAAACCATCTTATATTTCCACTAGAAACTCCCATGGTGAATATCGGACAGATCGGTTCAGATTTATATATAGCTCCCATACAAATTTCGCTCCCGATTTGACTTTTTCCGCTCTAGAAACCACATAATGTATCAGATTTGGTAAAACATCTTATATTTCCACTAGAAACACCCATGGTGAATATCGGTCAGATCGGTTCAGATTTATATATAGCTCCCATACAAATTTCGCTCCCGATTTGACTTTTTCCGCTCTAGAAACCACATATTGTACTCGATTTTCTTTAAATTTGGCACAGCATCTTATAATCTTACTAGAAACACCTAGTAAGATTAAAGGATCGGTTCAGATTTAGATATAGCCCCCATATAAATGTCGCTCCCGATTTGTCTTTTTCCGCTTTAAATGCCACATATTCTAATCGATTTTCTTTAAATTTCGCACAACATCTTATAATCTAACTAGAAACACCTGTGGCTAAAGCGGGCTAGATCGGTTCAGATTTAGATATACGCCCCATACAAATGTCGCTCCCGATTTGAATTTTGCGCTCTAAAAACCATATATTGTACCCGATTTTCTTTAAATTTGGGACAACATCTTATAATCCAACTAGAAACACTATGCAGAAATTGGGTAAGATCGGTTCAGATTTAGATATAGCCCCCATACAAATGTCGCTCCCGATTTGACTTTTGCCGCTTTAAAAGCCACATATTGTGCTCGATTTTCTTTAAATTTCGCACAACATCTTATAATCTAACTAAACAAAACTATGGTGAAAGTGGGTAAGATCGGTTCAGATTTAAATATAGCCCAAATTCAAATGTTGCTCCCATAAGATTAACCGATTTTGGCCAAACTATACATTTTATATTTCACATATTTCGTTCCAGGTTTCAATATATCCTCATACAAATGTCCTTTCCGATATACAATTTTTTGTCAAACACATACATTTACAGGATACAACCTTCCCGTTTTCACTTTTCCACCGAATTGAATTGTATTCGGATTGAAAGTGGAGTGTATCATAGAGTCGCCTTTCCTTACTGGTTATTATTGGCAATAATAATGGGTATTTGTTTATTACTACAAACAGAACCTTTTAAATTCGACTTCAGACATATAGGCAGAGGGAGTGTAGGGTAGGGCATCATATAGTCGGTACCGCCCAATTTTAGCCAATCCTTACTTGTTTTCGTTTTCACTTTTTGGGTATAGATACACTCCACTAGAGTATTATGTCTTTGTTCATTTGTTTGTAACACCCAAAAGGAAGGGAGATAGACCCATTGTTAATTATACCGATCGACTTAGTATCACTTTTTGAATCGATTTAGCAATGTCCGTCCGTCCGTCTGTCTGTCCATCTATTCTTGTAATCACGATACAGGTCGCAATTGTAGCCAGAACCAAATGAAACTTTGGACAACGAAATTTTTCGGGACAAGGACGAACGCTATTTAATTTGAAGAAAATCGGTTCAGATTTAGATATAGCCTCCATACCAATTTCATTCCCGATTTGACTCTTTTCACTGTAGATACCACATATTACAACAGATTTTCTTCAAAATTAGCAAAACATCTTATATTTCAACTAGAAACACCTGTGGTGAAAATGGGTCAGATCGGATAAGATTTATATATAGCAGATCCCATACAAATTTCTCTCCCGGTTTGACTTTTTCCGATCTTGAAACCAAATATTTTAACAGATCCTCTTCAAATTAGGCGAAATATCTTATATTTGTTCTATAAGCAGCCATGGTGGAAATGGGTCAGATGGATTCAGATTTATATATAGCTCCCACACAAATTTCACTCCCGATTTAGCTTTTTTTCACTCTTTAAACCCCATATTTTAACAGATCTTCTTCAAATCTTTCAAACTGTCTTGTATTTCAACTAGAAACACCCATGGTGAAAATGGATCAGATCGGTTCAGATTTACATATAGCTCCAATACAAATTTCGCTCCTGGATAGACTTTTTCCGCCCCAGAAACCACTAATTTTCACCGAATTTCTTCAAAGTGAGCATAACACCTTATATTTGAACTGGAAGAACTTATTGTGAAAGTTAGTCACTTTATTCCATGTTGGGATATAGCACCGATACAAATATTCGTTTCGATTGGACAAGGTCATATTAGCCTATGACGGGTTGAATTGTATTTGGATAGAAAGTGGAGTGTATCATATAGTCGGCCCCGTTTTACCTACAAATGTACTTAGATTGAGTACATTTCTCAGACTCAATTTTATTATGCTTGAGTATCAAACATTTTTTTCAGTGTTGTCAGTTCTAACGAACAAACTGGTTTGCTTTAGTTATTCAGCACTCATAACAGAGGATAGCTGAGATGGTTAGGGTGCCGTAGTAGCAACCAGTAGGTCCGATGTTCTACCCGTTTCTTACTCTATACCAATCATGTAGAAATTAGAAACATTTAATAGAAATGGAATGGAATACACCACTTCGTGGACTAGGGTATTATAAGTTAGTTATAGTCCAACTGGTCTGAATTTCTTTTTACAGTGGCCAAAGTTTTCTTTTTTTACTAAGCGACAAAAGTATGGTAAGTTAATATCTGAGATAATTCTTATTGTCGGAACTATATTATCGAATTTAATGAGGATCATTTTTATAGAAGATCAAACCCTCGAGCTCCTCACCTTATGAAGTGTTTCTTTGGCGACTTGTTCATGCTTCTCTCAGTGTACACATTGTTGAAAGGTGATCTCTTTCGGCGCAGATCTGTAAAGAAAAACTTTTTCAACGGCAGAATTCAGCAGCATGGTAGCAGCATTCATCAGCCACAATGTAAAATGTGGAGAATTTCTGGATTTACTCCAAATTTAATGTGCCTGTTATGCAAAATTTCACTTGGATGGGGAAATCATTGCGACCTGTACACTAATTACATGAATAGCTGGACCGGCAGAGAGACGGATGGATGGACGCATAATAAAATGTGTGTTTATCTCGCGCTACGTTTTGGATGTTATAATCAAATTCACAAAAAAAACAATATTGGAGGATATAATTAGTACGTCTTCCAGCTGATGTCATTAGTTAGCCGCAGAAAAAATCTTTCTCGTTCAGAGTCTAAACTAAATATGTTTCAATGCTCTGTATTTTATTGTTCGATTCAGGTTTAATATTTTACTTGTATAACGGCCAGCATAAATAGCCGCTAGAACAAATTATAAATCTGGCTAACACAAAGTACCAGAAATCTCACCTGGTCAGACAACTATAAGGAAAATAATTATATGGCGCGGAGGCATGGATCCATTGTTTAAGCAGTGAGTTATGCATTGGCACTTGCTTCTTTTGTATAAAAGTTCTAGAGATGCTCGATGATGCCATCAGATACAGGTACCTCTTTCGCCACATCACAGCTGTTTGAAAATCAACAACATGGTAAGTTGAGCATATTTTTGATTTGAACAAAATCTTTCGGCTTCTAATCTTCTAATCGAAATTTGCTATTTCAGAAATCTGTCATTTTTGCTTTGGCCGTTTTGGTTACATACTCATGCGTTGCGGCTGTCGGTGCTGGCGGTTACTATGGCAATGCCGGTGGTTATTATGGTTTGATTAACTCTGCTTCAGTTCCAGATCCCCAATATGCTGCTCATACAGCTGTTGGCAGCTTTGCCACTCCTGTTGCCGTTTCTCACGGTTTTGGTTATAATGGTTTTTACGACAATGGCAATGCTGGTTATTATGGCAATGCAGCCGGTTATTATGGTAACGCCGTCGGTTATAACGGCAACGCCGCAGGTTATTATGGCAACGCCGCCAGTTATTACGGCAACGCTCCAGCTTATTACGCTAATGGTGCCCGTTATTACGGTAATGCCCCAGGTTATTATGGCAATGCCGCTGTTTATTATAGCAATTCCGCCCGTTATTACGGTATAGCACCCATTTATTACGGTAATGACGCCGATTATTACGGCAATGGCGCCGGTTACTACGACAGCGGTTTGGTTCATACTGCTTCCGCCCCACTTGTCCAACATCAAGCCCCCGTAGTGATTAGTTCTTCTGGTGGTTATGTGGTACCAGCTGCTTCCGTCTTTGGATCTGCAGTGGGGGGCTTCTGCTCCGGTGGTTTCGCTAGATTCGGTGGTTTCTCGAAGAAGTAGATTATTTTATATTAAAATACAACTATTTATAAGATAAGTAATAAACCTTAAGTAATATAAATTGGCATGCATTGGGAGTTTCTCTAGATTCCATTTACCATTTACCACTGTATTTTATAATAAGAAAACCAGCATGAATTAACTTCACTTTCACAAAGGAACAGCTTTTTTCTAAATTTATATACTCTTATTTTTTAAAATTTAATTCACCATAAGATAAACATCAAAATGACTTATATTAGCGCTATAAATATATATATTTCTTACTTTTTAACAAACAAAAAAAGAATCCTACGCCAATGATCTAGCCATGTCCGTCCGTCTGTTGAAAGCGCGCTAGCATATAAACGAAATTTTCCGTAAATGCTTCTTATAGTCGTAGATCGGTTTGGATTGCAACTGGGCGAAATCGGTCCAAAGGGAAAAACTGGATTGAAAATACCCCTAATAACCTCTAATATTTAGTGCATTTCATCATGTTTATACACTCCACGAGAGTATTATGTCTTTGTGCATTTGTTTGTAACACCCAAAAGGAAACGAGATAGACCCATTGTTATTTATACCGATCGTCTTAGAATCACTTTCTGAGTCGATTTAGCAATGTCCGTCTGTCTGTCCGTCCGTCCGTCCATCTATTCTTGTAATCACGATACAGGTCGCAATTGTAGACAGAACAAAATGAAACTTTGCACAACGATGTTTTTCGGGATAAGGACGAACGCTATTTAATTTGAAGAAAATCGGTTCAGATTTAGATATAGCTCCCATACAAATTTCTCTCCCGATTTGACTTTTTCCGCTCTAGAGACCACATAATGTATCAGATTGTCTTCAGATTTGGTAAACCATCTTATATTTCCACTAGAAACACCCATGGTGAATATCGGTCAGATCGGTTCAGATTTATATATAGCTCGCATACAAATTTCTCTCCCGATTTGACTTTTTCCGCTCTAGAAACCACATATTGTATCAGATTGTCTTCAGATTTGGTAAACCATCTTATATTTCCACTAGAAACACCCATGGTGAATATCGGTCAGATCGGTTAAGATTTATATATAGCTCCCATACAAATTTCGCTCCCGATTTGACTTTTTCCGCTCTAGAAACCACATAATGTATCAGATTTGGTAAAACATCTTATATTTCCACTAGAAACACCCATGGTGAATATCGGTCAGATCGGTTCAGATTTATATATAGCTCCCATACAAATTTCGCTCCCGATTTGACTTTTTCCGCTCTAGAAACCACATACTGTACTCGATTTTCTTTAAATTTGGCACAACATCTTATAATCTTACTAGAAACACCTAGTAAGATTATAAGATCGGTTCAGATTTAGATATAGCCCCCATATAAATGTCGCTCCCGATTTGACTTTTTCCGCTTTAAATGCCACATATTCTAATCGATTTTCTTTAAATTTCGCACAACATCTTATAATCTAACTAGAAACACCTGTGGCTAAAGCGGGCTAGATCTGTTCAGATTTAGATATAGGCCCCATACAAATGTCGCTCCCGATTTGAAATTTGCGCTCTAAAAACCATATAATGTACCCGATTTTCTTTAAATTTGGGACAACATCTTATAATCCAACTAGAAACACTATGCAGAAATTGGGTAAGATCGGTTCAGATTTAGATATAGCCCCCATACAAATGTCGCTCCCGATTTGACTTTTGCCGCTTTAAAAGCCACATATTGTGCTCGATTTTCTTTAAATTTCGCACAACATCTTATAATCTAACTAAACAAAACTATGGTGAAAGTGGGTAAAATCGGTTCAGATTTAAATATAGCCCAAATTCAAATGTTGCTCCCATAAGTTTAACCGATTTTGGCCAAACTATACATTTTATATTTCACTTATTTCGTTCCAGGTTTCAATATATCCTCATACAAATGTCCTTTCCGATATAAAATTTTTTGTCAAACACATACATTTACAGGATACAACCTTCCCGTTTTCACTTTTCCACCGAATTGAATTGTATTCCGTTGTAACACCTTGAATTATCGACCTGAGACCCTAAAAGTATATATATTCTTGATCGTCATAAAATTCTGAAACGATCTAGCCATGTCCGTCCGGCCGTCTGCTGAAAGCACGCTAGCATCTAAACGAAAGGAGCAAGGACGTCCAAATATTCCATATATATGTGTTATAGTCGTAGTTCGGTTGGGATTGAAACTGGGGGAAATCGGCCAAAGGGAAAAATTGTTCCCTCATAAGGACTAAAGGCACCCATTATAACCCCTAATATTTTAGAGTATTTAAGCATATTTGTTCAATAAGTCTGTTTCTACTTACTTGATATTGGGTAAGGACATTTCCTTATGACAAAAACGCCCTCCGTAAAGTGATATTTATTCGTAGAAGGTGCAATGAGGCAAAAAGGGATAAAAATGGTACATATCAAACGACAACAGCTAGAACCACGAAATTCGGTGTGAACATTTCTCTAACTGAGTAGAGACATAATCTAAAAGTATTTTTCCAAATTCGTACTTTTAAGGGGTAAATGAGAATAGAGGGGTAAAAATGGTACGAACCAAACGGCTGCACCTAGAATATTGAAATTCGTTGTATACATTCCTCTGATTGCGTAGAATAGTAAAATAAACGGATTTTTCGAAATTGGTACTTTTTGTGGATAAAATGGGAAAAGGGGATAAAGATAGTACCAACCAAATGACCGCAGCTAGAGTCATGACTCTGACTGCGTTCCAAATTCAAGGGATACAATTGGGATAAACATGATACGCACTAAACGGATACAATTAGAAGGATGAAGTTTGATGTATACATACTTCTAATTGCGCCGACACATAAAATAAAGAGATTTTAGAAAGTCGTATTTTTAAGAGGGTAAAGTGGGAAAATTGTGATAAAAAGGTAGCATTTAAGTGGCCGTAGCTATAATCATGGACTTCTGTGTATACATTCCTCTGACTGCATAGACACGCAAAATATAGATTTTTCCAAATTCGTACTTTTTTACTTTTACGGCAAAATTGGTTGAATCATGAAGTTAGGTTATTTTGCACTAAGTACGTGAGAAAACGGATTTTCAAAATTTGCACTTTATAGCACCCACTATCCACAAATATTTATGGCATTTAAGCTTTTTGAAAATATAAATATAAGAATATTTAGTTATTGAATTGACTTGAAGTATAATTTCGATATATAAGCGTATTGGTAGCCTTGCCTTATAAGCATGGTTTGGAATAATAAAAATATTCTGTTTATTTATAAAATTATTTTTTCAATATTTGTATTTGGTTTTGTTGTATTAAAAATAATATATTTTCCTGTAGTAGCACTGCGCTTCTACGAAAATCGACAGCCTCTGTGGAATGCAATCCATGATGGATGATATATAAAGTTCGGTCCGGCCGAACTTAACACCGTTTTTACTTGTTTATTATAACTTGAACAAATTTACCAGATCATGTTATATCCGCTCGGTAGGTATTCTACCGTGAAAAGGATCATATGGGCCGATGTGTTTATAAAGTACCCATACAAATGTCATTCTAATCTTCATCCCTATAATTACGTAGACTAATAAAATAGAGGAATTTTTTGAAATTCGTACTTTTAAGGGATACAATTGGAAAAGAGGGATAAAAATGGTACCAATGGTGTAGACGCGAAACATGGGACAGGGATAAAAACGTTCCAACCAAACGGCTGCAGTTAGAAGATAAATTCGGTGTGAACTTTGTTCCGACTGTGTAGATGGGAGAAATAAAGATATTTTACGATATTCGTACCTTTAGGATCAAAACGGAATAAAATTGCAGCTACAACCATGAAATTCAGTCTGTCTTTGTATACACGACAAATATGAGTATTTCTCCCAATTCGTAATTTTAGGGTCGAAATTAAACAAGTAAGGACAAGTAATGCGATACACTCCACTTTCTGTCCGAATACAATTTAATTCGGTGAAAAAGTGAAAACGGGCAGTATTTTTGCATCCTGTGTGTTTGACAAAAAATGTTAAATCGGAAAGGACATTTGTATGGGAGTATATTGAAATCTGGAACGAAATAGGTGAAATATAATATGTACAGTTTGGCCAAAATCGGTTAAACATAAGGGAGCAACATTTGTATTTGCGCTATATCTAAATCTGAACCGATCTTAGCCACTTTCATCATAGGTTTTTTACTTGGACTATAAGCTGTTGGTCCAAATTTAATCGAGTACAATGTGGTTTCTAAAGCGGCAAAAGTCAAATCGGGAGCTACATTTGTTTGGGGGCTATATCTAAATCTGAACTGATCTTACCCAATTTTTGCATAGGGGTTTCTAGTTGGATTATAAGATGTTGTGCCAAATTTAAAGAAAATCGAGTATAATATGTGGTTTCTAGAGCGGAAAATGTCAAATCGGGAGTGACATTTGTATGGGGGCTATATCTAAATCTGAACCGATCTTACCTACTTTCTGCATATGTGTTTATAGTTGGATTATAAGATGTTGTGCCAAATTTAAAGAAAATATGTTACAATATGTGGTTTCTAGAGCGGAAAATGTCAAATCGGGAGCGACATTTGTATGGGAGCTATATCTAAATCTGAACCGATCTTACCCGATTTTTGCATATGTGTTTATAGTTGGATTATAAGATGTTGTGCCAAATTTAAAGAAAAGCGGGTACAATGTGGTTTCTAGAGCGGAAAATGTCAAATCGGGAGCGACATTTGTATGGGAGCTATATCTAAATCTTAACCGATCTTATCCAATTTTTGCATAGGTGTTTATAGTTGGATTATAAGATGTTGTGCCAAATTTAAAGAAAAGCGGGTACAATGTGGTTTCTAGAGCGGAAAATGTCAAATCGGGAGCGACATTTGTATGGGAGCTATATCTAAATCTTAACCGATCTTATCCAATTTTTGCATAGGTGTTTATAGTTGGATTATAAGATGTTGTGCCAAATTTAAAGAAAAGCGGGTACAATGTGGTTTCTAGAGCGGAAAATGTCAAATCGGGAGCGACATTTGTATGGGGGCTATATCTAAATCTGAACCGATTTGCCTCAAATTAAATAGCGTTCGTCCTTGATCCACAAAACTTACTTGTGCCAATTTTTGTTAAGATCGGACTATAATTGCAACCTGTAGTTTGATTACAACAATAGATGGACAGACAGACGGACATTGCTAAATCGACTCAGAAAGTGATTCTATGTCGATCGGTATGCTTAACAATGGGTCTATCCTGCTTCCTTTTGGATGTTACAAACAAATGCACAAAGCCATAATACTCTCGTGGAGTGTATAAAAAAGAATACAAATGGTACCAAGCTCACGGATGTACCTAGAATCATGAAATTAGATGTGTATATAACAATGTGGACCCGATACATCACGAATCTTTGAAATTTGTGTTATTCAGTAACTTTGTCTGTAGCTGAATCAAGAAATTGTAAATTGGGGAAATGTGTCTTCCTAATGTCGTCTGACAAACACACCTCAAATGTAGTGCTCATTTTTGAAAATTGCATCTTCGTGTTCATTTTTGGTTACAATTGCAGCGTTATATATAGCAATGGACTATTATTATAATAATGAAGCAATGCAAATTATTAAAAACAGCCCCAGACAAAGTTCATCGCCCATAGAGGTAATGCAATACTGTATAATTTATACAGGCTGTTGTTGTATGAAGATCCTGCACTTTGTTGCAACTAACTACATTAGAACACTTTGTGAGTAGGCCAGATGCGACTATCTCACTTCTTTATGGGTGTTGAAAACACTTGTATAATAACACAATACCCTATTGGAGGGTATTGAAACAATGAAACAATGTAACTAAGTTATAAATACTAGATCGATAAACCAATAAAATAAAACGGTTTTTTTTCGAAAAATACTACATGTCAAACTTTATTACTTTGAATTTTTTACTTCTTGAAGTAACCACCGAAACCACCGAATCTACCGAAACCACCATAACCGAAACCACCGATGGCAGAGCCGTAGACGGAAGCAGCGGGGGCAACATAACCGGCAGCGGGTGCAGCATAAGTGGAAACTGGGACGGCAGCAGCATGAACCAAACCGTTACCGTAACCGTAACCGGCACCATAACCGCCATAACCGAAACCGGTGGCGACAGCAGCGGGAGCAGCATAAGTGGCAGCGGCAACGGGAGCAGCATAAGTGGCAGCAGCAATTGGAGCAGCATAAGTGGCAGCAGCAACTGGAGCGGAGACTACAGTTTTGGCGACAGCGGCAACGGGAGCAGCATAGCTAGCAACGGCAGCGGGAGCGGCATAAGCAGCATGACCAACAACAGCGGGAGCGGCATAAGCAGCATGACCAACAACAGCGGGAGCGGCATAAGCAGCACCACCAACAAAGGCGGGGGCAGCATAACCAGCACCAAAGGCGGGAGCAGCATAGGCAGCATTACCAACAAAAGCGGGAGCAGCATAAGCAGCACCACCAACCAAACCGCTACCATAATAACCACCAGCAAGATGACCGGCGCAGGCGGATGAAACCAAAACGGCCAAAGCGAAAATGAAGGATTTCTAAAATCACAAAGTTTTGATTAGTGACATCCCATAGCTTGTCTCGAAATATTTTTCACTTACCATGTTGTGGAATTTGAGTAGTTCTAGTCTGGCGAATGAGAAGCTGAAACTGGTGCCGTATTCGGGAATCTCCAGTACTTTTATACGAAATGTTTATTCGAGAATAAGCGATGAATGCATAAATCAATGATGCCGCCATCATATTTTTGCCATTAGAAGGGCATCATAAATAGGCAAAATGCAGTCCATTTCATGTTAGATACATCTATCGTTCTGATCTAAAGCTTTAGTTTCTGGTTTAAAAAGTAAAAGTATAAAGCAGAATTGAAAGGTAATAGTTTAATTCACTCATACGTATGGCAAGTTGATCGGCTTCGTTACCTTCATATACTAAGGTGACATCTATTGTGGTTTCAGAAATCAAAAATACAAAAAGTAATACATAAAGTAAAATCATATTCTTTGCTATTTGTATATATAAAATCATAATGCAAAACCACAGTGTGATGTTGGGTTAATATATATAGACAAAACAGCTGTAAAATGTAATTGTCAATCAGAAATCAGTACTTACTTAAACCGAGGACTAGAGTTTCAAACTTGCCAATAGAACTGTGTACTTTCTTCATTGTCCCAACCAAATATACAAGCACCCAATTCATTCCCGGCATGCGCAATTTAAACTCTTACCTTTCGATTCAGGTTTGTACTTTTACTTTTATAAACCAGAAACTGAAGCAAAACATACTGCAGCTCGCTCACTTTGTACGCCCTACTAATAGTGATATTTGCATTATCATTAATTTATGTATTCAACGCTTACTTTTTATTAAGCTTTTGGTATAAAAGTTCTGGATATTCCCGAATATGGCATCAGTTTCAGCTTCTCATTCGCCAGACTAGAACCACTCAAAATCAACAACATGGTAAGTGAAAATATTTCGAGACAAACTATGGGATATCACTAACCAAAATTTTGTGATTTTAGAAATCCTTCATTTTCGCTTTGGCCGTTTTGGTTTCATCCGCTTGCGCCGGTCATCTTGCTGGTGGTTATTATGGTAGCGGTTTGGTTGGTGGTGCTGCTTATGCTGCTCCCGCTTTTGTTGGTAATGCTGCCTATGCTGCTCCCGCCTTTGGTGCTGGTTATGCTGCCCCCGCCTTTGTTGGTGGTGCTGCTTATGCCGCTCCCGCTGTTGTTGGTCATGCTGCTTATGCCGCTCCCGCTGTTGTTGGTCATGCTGCTTATGCCGCTCCCGCTGCCGTTGCTAGCTATGCTGCTCCCGTTGCCGCTGTCGCCAAAACTGTAGTCTCCGCTCCAGTTGCTGCTGCCACTTATGCTGCTCCAATTGCTGCTGCCACTTATGCTGCTCCCGTTGCCGCTGCCACTTATGCTGCTCCCGCTGCTGTCGCCACCGGTTTCGGTTATGGCGGTTATGGTGCCGGTTACGGTTACGGTAACGGTTTGGTTCATGCTGCTGCCGTCCCAGTTTCCACTTATGCTGCCCCCGCTGCCGGTTATGTTGCCCCCGCTGCTACCGTCTATGGCTCTGCCATCGGTGGTTTCGGTTATGGTGGTTTCGGTAGATTCGGTGGTTTCGGTGGTTACTTCAAGAAGTAAGAAATTCGATGCAATAAAGTTTGACGTGTAGTATTTTTCGAAAAAGTTTTATTTTTTATTTTGTTGGATACCTGAAAGAGCAAAATTATTGCGCCGTTGTCTGAATACAATACATTGTTTGCAACACCCTAAATGCAGCGAGATAGACAACTCTTTAACTGTAGAGTGATTCCACGTAAAATGAGGAAGAAAGTTTCAAAAGCAATTTTTAATTGGAAAAAATGACCATAAACATTCGTATTTCATATGTTTAAAAAATGATAATGACAACAATAGGGCTGCTAGAAGCTGATGTCATAACGTCAAGATCTCACGCCTGTTACAATTTAAATATCCTATATTATTATTATGAACCCAACGTTTTCAATTTTCAATACAGGGTAATTCCTGGCAATACAGAGGATGAAAATCCAAACCTAAGGTTTTTGGGTCGTTTACTGTTGGAATTACCCTATAGAAAAAATCTCAATTGTTTAATATGGAGTATATTTCGACATAATAATAATAATAAATAACACCGCCTAACAGTATTTTTGGAACACATTAGCGGCCCTATAATTATGAAAGATCACTTCTGTAGAATAAACTTATAATCCAGCGGGTCTGAGTTTCTTTTTACCGTAGATCAAAGTTTTCATTTTGTAGTCGAATGGAGCATTATGCTACGTGAACAAAATATTCTAATTTAATGTGTGAGATAATTCTTATTGTCAAAGCTTGTATTGTGGAATTTTATAAGGATCATATTTGTTGAAAATCTTAACCCTCTAGCTCTCCTATTTAAGGGTCAAGTTGACCTTTTTTACGAGAAAATAAGACACCAAAGTTTTAAATAAATCTTTTCACGCTTAAATAGCATTAATAGGATTAAAATTCATCCTTGTTTTTTGGAAGAAAGATCTTTTTAGGTTTTTCATAGAGCAGGGGAATATTTTCATACAAGATGCGCCCTTGCAATTTCGCAATAATCCCTTATATCGTTAAATTAGATCAGAAATAATTTTTTGTTTAAATCCGCCCACGACCGCGCCCACCTCACATGTAAGTTAAAATGAAAAAACGTCATAAATTTCTTATTTTAATATATAAGTGAATACAAATCATGACCAGTGATTTCATTTAAGTCCACAATTAAATGAAAATTGTTAATGTCACGCCCAACGCCCAAATACAATTTTTGTTTTTTTACAATTTTCGATAAATTTTATAAAAATGTATTTATTTTAATCGATGACATACGTCTATTATAGCTTTATACTCAACTTTAGATTAATATCGACCCAATATCTACATGCACTCACATGCTATAAAACCTTACATCCCCTAAAGTATGCTTTAAACAAATTTTCCTAAATACATTAACAGAGAACAACGAAGAAATTAATGCTTCATTTTTGGCTTCGAAGGTTTTAACATTTCATTAATTAAATCGATGTTGGCAGCTATAAGCAGAATATTCTTTTTAAAATGAATAAATAAGACAATAGTTTAACATTATTTGTAAATGTCGAGGCATCGGTCGTCCTCGCGAATATAGTTTTATACTGTAGAAAATTACTAATACTGAATAAATACAACGTTCAGGTAAACCTCTGTCTGAAAAGGAAAGCAAAAACGTAATTACACTTTTTTTAACACCTCAAGAGTTCTTATTTTCCACGAACTAAACGAAATTTCAATACGATGCATGGTTTCCGAGATACATCCCAATAATAAAGAGTGATTTTTTTGAGGTTAGGATTTTCATGCATTAGTATTTGACAGATCACGTGGGATTTCAGACATGGTGTCAAAGAGAAAGATGCTCAGTATGCTTTGACATTTCATCATGAATAGACTTACTAACGAGCAACGCTTGCAAATCATTGAATTTTATTATCAAAATGCGTGCTCTGTTAAGAAAGTTCAGAAAGAAAGAAATTGTGTTCAGCGACGAAGCTCATTTTTGGCTCAATGGGTACGTAAATAGGCAGAATTGTCGATTTTGGAGTGAATATCAGCCAGAAGCATTGCAAGAGCTACCAATGCATCCAGAAAAAGTCACAGTTTGGTGCGGTTTATGGGCTGGTGGCATCATTGGACCGTACTTCTTCAAAGATGATGCGAATCGTAACGTAACTGTGAATGGTGAGCGCTACCGTGAGATGATATCCAACTTTTTTTTGCCCAAAATGGAAGAACTGAACTTGGTTGACATGTGGTTTCAACAAGATGGCGCTACATGCCACACAGCTCGCGATTCTATGGCCATTTTGAGGGAAAACTTCGGAGAACAATTCATCTCAAGAAATGGACCGGTAAGTTGGTCACCAAGATCATGCGATTTGACGCCTTTAGACTATTTTTTGTGGGGCTACGTCAAGTCTAAAGTCTACAGAAATAAGCCAGCAACTATTCCAGCTTTGGAAGACAACATTTCCGAAGAAATTCGGGCTATTCCGGCCGAAATGCTCGAAAAAGTTGCCCAAAATTGGACTTTCCGAATGGACCACCTAAGACGCAGCCGCGGTCAACATTTAAATGAAATTATCTTCAAAAAGTAAATGTCATGGACCAATCTAACGTTTCAAATAAAGAACCGATGAGATTTTGCAAATTTTATGCGTTTTTTTTAAAAAAAAAGTTATCAAGCTCTTAAAAAATCACCCTTTATAACCTCTCTTATGACGAAATTTGCAACATTTATGAACTTTAAATGCATCCACTGCTAAAATTAACCGCGGTATTGGCCAAATCTTTTAGAATATGCTTAATGAGAATGTTCTTTGCAAAATTCAGTCAGTAAAGTTGAGATTTGGGCGCATGAAATTTGGGAGTTTTTGCCGCTGATATTACACTGTGTGCCGTTCCATTCAAAAAGTCTTAATTTTCAAACAATATTTTTTCTGAATTTTTATTTATTCAATAATATCTAATAGTGAGCCATTGCAACAACTTGTTTGATAAAGGTGAAGTTGATAATTCCTTCGAAAAAACTATTATTTATCCAATTTTCAAGAAAGGTGATAATACACAGCCAAATAATTACCGAGGCATATCGTTTATGAACTGCTTGCCAAAAATTATAATGGGTATAATCACAGAAAGCTTTCATAATGGACTGCAAAATTCGATAAACTAAATGAATATCAGGCTTATTTTAGAAAGAACTATAGTACATCGGATAATATATTTAACCGCACATCGATTATACATTTAACCCTTTCGAAACGGATTTTTTTTAATACGAACTCTTTTTTGATGGGTATTGGTTAGTTATAGTTCCAATAATTGGCCATAGGGTGCGTTTCGCGAAAGGATAACCAGAACAAGGAAAATGTCCTGGGACAAATATGTCACATCAGTAAGTGCGGATGGGACACATATGTCCAAATAGTAACGAAGTAAGCAAAACTAAAATAACATAATATATGTAAACTTCAATGCTGTTTTATTAATTTATGAAACAAACAAGTTAGAATTGAATATGTGTCATATACAATGAAAATGTATGTTAATTAGTATGATATTTGGCGAAACACACAAAGGAATATTGCAAGAAACGCACATCATTTTCGTACGATGCTCTTTGTTATCATTTGAGCAGCTTCTGCAACGTCGGCGTGTTTTCCCTCGATAGGAAGATGTTCTCCAACACCAGAAAGTGTTTTTGATCGCTCTGATGGGCGACCACTCGTGCTACGACGTTTAATTGTTGCTCTCCAAGAATCCAAGCATTGGAGACGGAAACCATAAGCAGTTTTTGAAAAACTCTCTTCCACCATTTTCCAGATTTCCTGTCAGGATCATAAAGAGATGAAAATTGATCTGAAAGATCTACACCACCCATGTATCATTATAAAAGGCAATGGGCTCAGGGCATGCAACATCAAGGGCTTCTCCTTTTTTGTTGGTTCTTTGAACGGTCGTTACGATATCAGTGTGGCAATTGGTGAGTAACAAAACCTCCTTTGTATCTTGCCATTTACAAAGCATAGTACCGCTGCTGTTATACTTGAAAACATAGTCACCTCTTTCCAATTTTGGTCCATCAAGATTTGGTAAGAATTTCTTATTTTTCATAATGGTACCAACTAAACCAAAATCCAAAGTCTGCGCTAAGTTGACAGTAGTAAAGAACCGACCGCAGGATATAACGGTGGAAGGATTTGAGATTGTGGAACACAGAGAACACAAGCATGCGAAAACGATCATATTACTGTTGGGACAAATATTTGTAGAAATAGTTGGGAGTAATTGCGTTTCAGTTCGATTAGAAAACTCAATGGGACACATGTGTCCCGTCAGTGTCGAAAGGGTTAAACTGGCATAGAAATAGAAAAACATATGCATTCTTCGTTGACTTTAAAGCAGCCTTTGATAACATCTCACGAAATGCATTGATGTATAAATTACATACAATTGGAGTGTCAACTAAAGTAGTGAAAAGGTTTATGAAACAACAAAATTCGCAGTGTGGACGGGAAATGAACTGTCAGATGATTTCACCACGACTAATGACGTAAAACAGGGATGTCTGCTTTCACCATTACTCTTCGCACTTTATTTAAATGATCTGCATGAATTCATTGGTGGAGGAACTTACGTAGAAGAATTTAACATACGTCTCTTGCTCTACGCTGATGACATCGTAATACTGGCCGACGAAATATATGTTTTACAACGCATGATTAAAAAATTGGAAGAATATTGCAAACTTTGGAACATGACGGTCAACCTAGATAAATCAAAAATAATGATTTTCAGAAAAGGCGGAAAAGTTTCTCGAGATGAAAATTGGTATTATAATGGGGAAGTAATTACTATTGTATCTGAATACTGCTACCTCGATTTGATTTTAACACCAAAACTTGCATTCAAAAAACATATAGAGTCGAGAAATAATGCTGCAAAAACAGTATAAATTCAACATGGAAATGCTTCTTGAGTAAACCAAACATTTCGATTAAGGCAAAATGGAAACTATTCCAAGCTGTATGTAGAGCAATCCAAACTTATGGATCCCAAATATAGGGTTGTTCATATTTCGAAGAAGTAGACAAACTGGCAATATATTTTCTTAAAAAGATTCTCAGATTACCGAGTTTTACACCCACATACGCCTTCATGCTAGAAACTGGTATTCAAAATGGACATACATTTATACATTGGAATCCCACTTAACATATATAATTCGAGTTCTCTTTGATTATAACGAAGGAAGATTGCCCCATAAACTATCTAAAAAGATACTACATCATCAACTATTTTGGGCAAACAGTATAAATATGTTGATGTCGGAAAATAATATCGAGCCCTTTCTGGAAAATCAAACAAAACAAAATTGGATATTCAACAAGTATCATTTGATTCAAACTTTAAATGTTAGGAATAAAAAGCAATGCAAAAAGCCAGTCAGATAAGCCGTTTTTATTCTAATTTAGACCCTACTGTTGGCCAAACATTTTTAATTGAGAATTTAAAACAAGAGGATATAATGTGGGTTTTTAAGGCCAGAAGTGACTCGATTGATATAAATGGCAGCAAAATATATATAACATGAGAAATATATATAAAACGAGCAAAATATATAACACTGCCGATGTTCAATGTGCAACATGAGAGAAATAGAAAATTTGCAACATTTTCTAGGCCGCTGTCCATCATTGAAAGAATTCCGATTAATGTTCTTCCAAAAGGTTTTGCTTAATGAAGGCGAGTTAGTAAATATATTAAATGGTGTAGTCATTAAATGGAAGGCTCTAGTAAATTTTATAAAAATGTGCATTCAATACAGGAAACTATTATTGTTTGAATTTAATTTCTGAAAAACAAAAACCTATATATTTCATATTGTGTCTAGAATGAAGACTGACGACCACAGGTCAATGTCAATATTTTATTATTTTATTTACCTTTTTGCATTTAATTACATGTATTGCTAATAATTATTTGTTATAGATAAAATTAAATAAAATTAAAATGTAAAATTATGATAAATAAAGAATACCACTAATATCTAAAATATCTCAAAACATCTATATTTGCAATGTGATAGTGTTATCATATGTTTAAAAATTTCTAAAAATAATTTTGTATATACCATCCAATTTGCATCAAAATCGAAAGACCTTCGAAAATTTATTTATTTAATATATTAATCCTCATTTGTGGCAACATCTCAGAAACTGCTTGCGATCCCAACCTTAAATTTATAGAGCGTTTGTCGCTATATGAGCAGGAACTTAAAGAACTATTATAAAGGAATATATTTCAGCATTAAAAGGAAATAATAAAAAACTAAAGCACAGGCTTAATTCAATTCAATTCAAAGAACCATAATGAAAGTTACACAGTATTTACAACACAGATGAACCTACTTACCCAGAAAAAATCAAATAAATAAAAGGGGATTTTTTTGATTTCCGTTTGATTTTTGTGATTCTCATACAAAAAGGATGTCTCAATATCAAAATAAGAAGAAATTCAACATTACACACACAGGTTTCAACGTTTAAAATAATATCTCGCAGTACCAAAATTTCTAGTAGGTCTTACGCGAAATTCCTCAATTAAACTATGCAACAAAATTTTTAGTCGAACGGCTGTATATAACATTTTCTGATGTATTTTGGTGTTGTAAACTCGAAAAAGATTTTAAAACATTTTATATATACATGTATATATTTTTTTAATTTTACTAAAATTCCAATTTTCATCGAAGACAACAAATCTTCTGAATATCACCTGGTTTATTAAGAGGTGAAAAAAATGAGAAAAAATCAAGCAAGATCCATATAAAAAATAAATAATGTGGTCAGAGTCTTAGCATATTGATTATAAATAGACATAGCTAAAGCTAAAAAACAGATTAATCCATATCATTATTCAAAGTTATGTTTTGCTGAGACAACAACTTTAGCAATAACTCATTATTGAAATGTTTTGCTTATCTATGCATATTGTGATACAAATACAGGCTTTTATGGTAATTTTGAAACTAAGTAGTCTTAAACTTACCTATGTGCATATTTCGACAAATGGAAGTGATCAATTATGTTGCTTAAATATTGAGTGAAATATATTAGGCGAATAAATATTATGTTTGAGTGATTCTTTAATTTTATGGCATGATTGAGCGGCAAGTTAGTTTATTTCATAGTTGTTTATGGCTATAAGTTTGATGCCAAACGGCATGTCATCATGCTAATCTATTTTAAATAATATTCTTCAATATGTGTAATGCCATCTATCTTTATTCAAGATCGACATCACCTTTTTATACCCTTCACCTTAGAATATAGTCAATGTTAGGATATATTCCTGGTAAAATTCTAAGACGATTTAGCCACGTCTGTCTGTCTGTTGATTTGTTACACCTACATGTGTACGAGCTATATCAAAACATGGACCCATGTGGTTGAATTTAACTTTAACTGGTTCTAATTCAAATATAACATGATACTGAAAATGTTATATAGAGATCCAATCTAAAACGTGTGTTCTGGAGCACTAATAGGGTAAATTGAAAGGATATTTGTTTGGAGGCTGTAGTTAAAAAAGATAAAAGGATAAATGTTGGCTTTAAAGTCAAAACATTTTGAAAAGTGCTTCGAAAAACCCGCGTAATTTCCTATCATAGAGAATAGCAAAATATTTTTTGACATATGATAGCTGAATAAATATGCAATATTTGTAAAAGAATTACATCAGTAGCATAGACAGAGAAAGCGAATCATGGTTTTTTGCAATATTTACAGCTTTTTTTCGCATACATGTTACAAAAAATCAACCGGATCCGTTGGATACATCGCGAGAAAATTACAAAACAAAAATGACTCCCGCGAAAATAAAATGTTTACAAAAATATCTCATACACACATTATTAAGATCGATCTTCAAAAAAACATGAACGAGTTTTTATTATGTGGCATGTGATTCTGCTATTTAAGCGTGAACTGCTTTATTTATAACTTTGGTGAGCTCCACTGAAAGGCATATTTTTTTGTAGAACATTTTAATCGTTAAACGTCCTTTTTAAAAGGACTTTTTTTGATTTTCTCGAAACCAGGTTAAAACTGATCCATAAAGAGAAGAGATAGAGGGTTAGGATTAGGGTATCCAATTGTTAGTACTTTTGTATTATTCGATTAATCGTTTATTCGAAAATACAAATTTACTAATTAACCGAATTCGATTATTCAAAAATTATTCCAGTGAATTATATAAACTTTGATAGGAATATAGAACACATAATCAAGCTTCATCGTTTTATTTGAAAATGCTATTGAATTTAAGGCGATTATTTTTCTTTGTTTTAATAAAGTTCGAATTCGAAAAAACTCTTTCACTTAATGTTGAAGTCGGAGAAATAGAAAGAAGATCATGTAATTAAGTTGTACTTTTTCGATTTATCTAAAATTTTTGCTGGATTTTGTACTCCTCCTTATTGTTTCGTTTAGTTCGGACAAATGGGAAATTTCAGCGACAATATTTTCTTCTGCATTGACAGGCTCTTCTGAAACGTTTTCAACTCCAAATAGCATTGTATAATGAACTAGCAAACTCTATAGTTAACTCTTGTTGGATATGTACAAAATCCATTAGCAGAGGTAAACAATTAGCGTACTTAAAAAATGTATTCTTTATACCCTACACCACTTCGTGGACTATTATAAGTTAGTTTCGCGGCAACTGTTTGTAACACCAAGAAATATTCGACCTAGACCCAACCTTAAGTATACCGATCGGCTTAGAATCACCAGCTGAATCGATTTACCGATGTCTGTCTGTCCGTCCGTCTGCTGTCCATCTAAGCTTGTTCGCACTCTGCAGGTCGTAATTGTTATCCGATTGCCATGAAACTTGGCAGAAGTTATTTTTTCTGGCCAAGGACCATCGGTATTAAACTTGGAGGAAATCGATTCAGATTTAGATATACAAATGTCGCTCCCGATTTGACATTTTCCGCTCTAGAAACCAGATCTTGTACCCGATTTTCTTTAAATTTGGCACAACATCTTATAATCCAACTAGAAACACCTATGCAGAAATTGGGTAAGATCGGTTCAGATTTAGATATAGCCCCCATACAAATGTCGCACCCTATTTCTATTTCTTTAGAAACCACATATTGTACCCGATTTTCTTTAAAATTGGCACAGCATTTTTTAATCGAACTAGAAACACCTATGCTGAAAGTAAGTATGATCGGTTCCGATTTAGATATAGCCCCCATACAAATGTCGCTCCCGATTTGACATTTTCCGCTCTAGAAACCACATCTTGTACCCGATTTTCTTTAAATTTGGCACCACATTTATAATGCAACTAGAAACACCTATGCAGAAATTGGGTAAGATCGGTTCAGATTTAGATATAGCCCCCATACAAATGTCGCTCCCTATTTCACTTTTTCCGCTTTAGAAACCACATATTGTACCCGATTTTCTTTAAAATTGGCACAGCGTTTTATAATCGAACTAGAAACACCTATGGTAAAAGTGGGTAAGATCGGTGCAGATTTGGATATAGCCCTAATACATGGTGAAAGCGGGTCACATCATTCCAGGTATCAATATATCCCCATACAAATGTAATTTCCGATTTAACATTTTTTGCCAAACACATACATTTACATGATTTAAAAATCCTTCCCAATGAGACGGGGCATACCGTACAACAACAACCTTTGCATTGTTGCGAGCGATGCGATCACATGCACAACATTGAATTGGCAAAGTGAGATTTTTAGTGTGTCGACTTAGTTCGGTGGAATATTTTGTTTATCAGCGTTTCTCATTTGAAATATGTGACCGCTGGTACTAATATGAACCCTGATTTAAGTCAAAGACATACATTCGTTGCGAAAGTTCTGATGAGATGGTGTAGCGCCCATCGAAACTGCGCAGTCAACTTTCAGCTGCAACAATAAAGGTCTCACTTTGCCTTCTTTGCTAATTTTGGGTTCTGCTGAAGACTTCGGCACAACCTATGGTCTTGAACCAAAATAAATGACAAGACATACAACATAACAGACCAACTATACATACAAACAACAACAATACATACGAGGTACAGTGAAGACGGGGCATACCGTACAACAACAACCTTTGCATTGTTGCGAGCGATGCGAGCACATGCACAACATTGAATTGGCAAAGTGAGATTTTTAGTGTGTCGACTTAGTTCGGTGGAATATTTTGTTTATCAGCGTTTCTCATTTGAAATATGTGACCGCTGGTACTAATATGAACCCTGATTTAAGTCAAAGACATACATTCGTTGCGAAAGTTCTGATGAGATGGTGTAGCGCCCATCGAAACTGCGCAGTCAACTTTCAGCTGCAACAATAAAGGTCTCACTTTGCCTTCTTTGCTAATTTTGGGTTCTGCTGAAGACTTCGGCACAACCTATGGTCTTGAACCAAAATAAATGACAAGACAATCCTTCCCAATTTCACTTTTTTACCGAATTGAATTGTTATGGGATAGAAAGTGGGGTGTATCATATAGTGGCTCCGTCCGTCTTTAGCCTTTCCTTACTTGTTTGGGAGATGCCCATACTTTGGTATAACCCAAATGCGGCCCCATTCTGCTCTATTACAGCTCTAGAAACTATATCTTTTATTGGATCTTCATGTTATATTTCAACTAGAAACAGCTACTATGAAAGTCTGATATATAGGTCCATATATGGGTATATCCCCATACAAATGGGGCCCCGTTTTACTCTATTACCGATCTAAAACCTTCACTTCACATCGGGTCTTGATCAAATGTTGAAGATCATGATATATTTCAACTAGGAATACCTACCGTGAATCAGAACTATATAGGGCCATGTTTTTGGCACAGACCCCAAATTTTGTGATAGACCTGCCGCCAATTTTCAATAAAACCTTTCCAGCAAAAAAACATTCCCATACTAAAAATTCCCATACACATGCGAAATTGCTATTCGTAAAATATTACGGGATATTAACATTTTTGGAATTTTGTAATGAACTTCCTCAAAAGCGGGGAGAAATGCACATTTGGATTTTGAGATGCGATTAAAACGTGATTCCTACGGAACTTCCAATTTTTTTAGCTGGGTTCATATTACCATGGACCATATAAGTGGGCCATTACGTAAATATATTGTCACCGCTTATATGCACCTTCCGATTTATTGATAACACTCTGGATTCACTTATTACTGGTAATCTTGATGAACACCAATTTTGTTTGTATATGGGCCCATCATATGAATGAGTAACATAATGTAAATTATTTTCATCAATTTTACCATATTCGTTAAATTTGACTAAAGATTAATTTATAATATATTATATAATTTATACGAACTACATAAAATTCCACCCATGAAACACCTGGGTTTAGTAATCATAGCGAGGTATATATGCAGGGAGTGGTGTAGGGTATTACATAGTCGGCCACGCCCGACTTTAGCCTTTCTTTACTTGTTTTTAGATTATTATTATTCTGTTTGGTTTTTCTCGATCCCTAGTGTCATATAGTTTAATTGCAGACATATAGAAAATTACGAAAACCTCGAAATAGTATACACGGACGTTAGGTTAAACAAGTAAGGAAAGGCTAAAGTCGGACGGAGCCGACTATATCATACACTCCACTTTCGATCTTACCGATTTTCATTATAAGTGTTTCTAGTTAGATTATAAGATGTTGTACGGAATTTAAAGAAAATCGGCTACAATATGTGGTTTCCAGAGCGGAAAAATCGGGAGCGACATTTGTATGGGGACTATATCTAAATCTGAACAGATCTAACAGTAAGGTGTTAAGAAAAATTTGAAGAAAATCGGGTACTATATGTGCTTAATAGATCGGAAAAAATTAAACTGTGAGCGACATTTGTATGGTGGCTATATCTAAATCTGAATAGATTTGCCTCAAATTAAATAGCGTTCGTCCTTGATCCACAAAACTTACTTGTGCCAATTTTTGTTAAGATTGCCCGGAAATTGCGACTTGTAATTTGATTACAACAATAGATGGACTAAATCGACTGAGCTGATCTGTATAATAAACGCACAAAGACATAATACGCTCGTGGAGTGTATAAAAAGCACACCAGTTACCAAATGCTGATATTTTAAACTTTATTTTTTCTTTCCTGGGAATTCCCGGGACTCCAAGGAATGAAACATTTCATTCCCGTTTTCCCGGGAAATGAAAAATGTGCGGGAAACCCCAAACCAAATATCATTTTTAGGATATAGATATATTTTGTATCTTATTTGAACAATAAGATCAAATTTGTTCAAATTTATTTGAACAATAATCAAAATATTTAAAACTCAATATTCAATAAAATTGTTTTTTATTGATATATTGCAAGTAAACTACTACATATATATTTGGCGAACGTTTAAAATTATCTGACCATCGAAGTTTCCATCTACGATTTACCTCATTATGATATTTTATCAGGTCAAAAAGTTTCATCAATATCCCATTAAAGGGATGTAATGCTGTTAAACTTAATAAAATTGCAATCTTCCAGCACTATTAGTTCAGTGTCATCAATCATTTTAAATTAAATATAAATATTATTATATAAAAATTTATTGTATTCCTTCCTAAATTAAAACAAAATTAACTAAAGCTAATTTTCAAAAGTGACATTGATTCCGCGTAAATATGTTTACTTCCAACATATTGGATATAATAAGCAGTTCATATTATTATTTTGCAGCTTTCCTTTTTGATGTTATACCCCTTATAATGGCTACATAGTCGATAAATCGATAAGATTGGCAGCATTACTAATTTTCTCTTAGAGTTTACGATTTCAATTGGTTTAGGAATGAGAGCAATAGATTTATACTTTATATCCGGTTAACTGAAATAACCGCCTCAAACCAAATGTGTAGTCATTCAATTAAACAAATCTAAGAATCAATAAACCTTTACCTTTCGATTCAGGTTTCTACTTTTACTTTTATAAACCTGAAACTAATTCTTTAGAACAGAATGATAAATCATCCGAAGCGAAATACGTTGCATTTCGCCCATTTATGCTACGATGGTGACATTTGTATCGACAATAATTTATCTGCTCGACACAAATTCTAAATTAAACCAATGGTATAAAAGTTCTGGAGAATCCCGAATACGGCATCAGTTTCAGCTTCTCAATCGCCAGACTAGAACTACTCAAAACCAACAACATGGTAAGTAAAGAATCTTTGGAAACAATCAGGAGGGATTTCACTAAGAGACTAATCGAAATTTCGTGATTTTAGAAATCTTTCATTTTCGCTTTGGCCGTATTGGTTTCATCCGCCTGCGCCGGTCACCTTGCTGGTGGTTATTATGGTAGTGGTTTGGTTGGTGGTGCCGCTTATGCTGCTCCCGCCTTTGTTGGTGGTGCTGCTTATGCTGCTCCCGCCTTTGGTGCTGGTTATGCTGCCCCCGCCTTTGTTGGTGGTGCTGCTTATGCCGCTCCCGCTGTTGTTGGTCATGCTGCTTATGCCGCTCCCGCTGCTGTTGCTAGCTATGCTGCTCCCGTTGCCACTGTCGCCAAAACTGTAGTCTCCGCTCCAGTTGCTGCTGCCACTTATGCTGCTCCAATTGCTGCTGCCACTTATGCCGCTCCAGTTGCCGCTGCCACTTATGCTGCTCCCGCTGCTGTCGCCACCGGTTTCGGTTATGGCGGTTATGGTGCCGGTTACGGTTACGGTAACGGTTTGGTTCATGCTGCTGCCGTCCCAGTTTCCACTTATGCTGCCCCCGCTGCCGGTTATGTTGCCCCCGCTGCTACCGTCTACGGCTCTGCCATTGGTGGTTTCGGTTATGGTGGTTTCGGTAGATTCGGTGGTTTCGGTGGTTACTTCAAGAAGTAAGAAATTCGAAGCAATAAAGTTTAATATGTACTAGTAATTTTCGAAAAAAAAATCGCTTTTATTTGGTTGGAATTTGGAAAGATTGCCGTTGACAAGTAGAATGCTGAGCTAACTTGTTTGAAAGTAATGCATTGTAATGTTGAAATCGAATTCTGAAATGTTCGGCTAGGTTTAAAAGATCATATAAACTTTTAAACCTTATATAACCTTTTTTATGGAACATATTTTAAAATGTTTCAAAAATGTTAAAGACTCATTCTCACTCTCATACTCCTGTGCCAAGATTAACATGGACACGTTTGTGGAAGTTGTTTTACGATATAGATCGTTACTATTTTATTAGTAGTTTACTTATTTTTTTTTGGAAATAGTAGATATTTTCTTCGTGTACATATTGAAGACAAATACTACCGAAAGAGACCTTTGATTTTTTGGGCCAAATGAGAAAATATGTTCGTTTTAACACATTAATTTTCATAATATGATTTATGAAAATTTTCGTAGATTTTATAAAGAAACTTCATTTATGAAAAAGCTTCATAAATATTAATAACACTGTATAACAAATTAAGACTTTTTGAGTGGAACAGAATAGCGACCCTATATTTCTGAAAGGGCATGTTGAGTAGACCATTTTTCAGAACAAACATATAGTCCAGCTGGTCTGAGTTTCGTTTACAGTGTACCAAGGTTTAAATTTTTTGGTCGAAGGGAACATTATACTAAGCGAAAAAATGTTGTATGTTATTGTCAGAACTATATTGTGGAATTTTATGTTGATTATTTTTGCGGAAGATTTTAACCCTCTAGCTCCTTTTATTGTGGATCAATTAGACCTTTTTTTGAGAAAATAAAAAACGTCCTTGCAAGAATGGAAAAAGTTGCCGTAAAATTTCAATAGCGTTCTCCACAAAAACCAAAGTTGTAAATAACATGTAGGGCAAGGCAAAAGTCTGTCGGCGCCGACTATATGATACCCTACGCTTGCTACTCCACTACAATTCGATGAAAATCGTGAATGGCATTTGTATGAAAGCTATATATAAATGTGAACCGATCACATCCACTTTTACCATAGATATTTCTACTGTTAATATAAGATGTCCTGCCGATTATGGTTTCAACAGCGATTAAACTCAAATCGGGAACGAAATTTGTATATAAATAAATATATATCTGAACTGATTTGGCACATTTTTGCCAAAGGTATTTCTAATTGAAATATCAGGTGTTACGCCAAATTTGTTGAAAATCTGTAAAAATTTAAGAGTGGCTATATCTAAATCTGAACCGATTTGACCCATTTTCACCACAGATATTTGGACACCTTATGTGCAAAATTTGATCAAAATCGTTTAAATTATGTGGTTTCTAGAGCAAAAAAATCAAATCGGGAGCGACATTTGTATACGAGCTATTTTGGTATAAAATGAGATAAATGATCGGATGTTTATTTCATAATAAGGAGAAAGGTATGCCGTTAATAATGAAAACCAACATCAGCCAAATGGCCTCCACGACCACGCTTACAGGACCATATCCTTTTCATGAAATTTTCCATATCCAAATCGCAAAGTGGCTGCCCTATGTCCTCGATAGCCTCACGAATTATATCTTTGAGGTCTTGAATCCACAATGGACTGTTGGGTAGACCTTATCTTTCACGTGGCCCCAAAGGAAGGAGTCGCAAGGTGTTAAATCATAAGATCTCGGTGGCCAATTGTGGTCACCTCTTCGAGAGATAAAACTTTCCCGATTTGACTCTTTTCACTCCCGATTTGACTCTTTTCACTCTAGATACCACGTATTACAACAGATTTTCTTTAAAATTGGCAGAACATCTTATATTTCAACTAGAACCACCTGTGGTAAAAATGTGTTAGATCGGTTCAGATTTATATATAGCTCCCTACAAATATCGCTCCCGATTTGACTTTTTCCGCTCTAGAAACCACATATTGTATCAGATTGTCTTCAGATTTGGTAAAACATCTTATATTTCATGGAGAATATAGGTCAGATCGGTTCAGATTTATATATAGCTCCCATACAAATTTTGCTCCCGATTTGACTTTTTCCGCTCTAGAAATCACATATTGTACTCGATTCTCTTTAAATTTGGCGCAATACCTTATAATCCAACTAGAAACACCCATGCTGAAATTGGGTAAGGTCGGTTCAGATTTAGATATAGCCCTTATATAAATGTCGCTCCCGACTTGACTTTTTCCGCTTTAAATGTCACATATTGCACTCGATTTTCTTTAAATTTGGCACAACATCTTACAATCCAACTAGAAACACCTATGCAGAAATTGGGTAAGATAGGTTCAGATTTAGATATAGCCCCCATACAAATGTATCTCCCGATTTAACTTTTGCCGCTTTAAAAACCAAATATTTTGCTCGATTTTCTTTAAATTTAGAACAACATCTTATAATCTTACTAGAAACACCTGTGGCTAGAGGGGTCTAGATCTGTTCAGATTTAGATATAGCACCATACAAATGTCGCTCCCAATTTGACTTTTGCGCTATAGAAACCACATATTGTACCCGATTTTCTTTAAAATTGGCTCAACATCTTATAGTCCAACTAAACAAAACTATGGTGAAAGTGGGTAAGATCGGTTCAGATTTAAATATAGCACAAATACAAATGTTGCTCCCAAAAGTTTAACCGATTTTGGCCAAACTATACACCTATTTCGTTCCAGGTTTCAATATACCCCCATACAAATGTCCTTTCCGATTTAACATTTTTTGTCAAACACATACATTTACAGGATACAAAAAACCTTCCCGTTTTCACTTTTTCACCGAATTGAATTGATAGAGTCGGACCCGCCCGACTTTAGCCTTTCCTTACTAGTTGAAAGTAAACGTTGTCCAGATCAATGCCATCCAACTCCGACCATAAAAAATCATTATTCATCTCTCGATAGCACAATCCATTCGCCGTAACTGTTGATCCAACCTCATTTTTGAAAAAGTTAGGTCCAATGACCCCGCCGGACCATAAACCGGACAATGAGGTTGGAGAGGCTTCTCAACAATAACTCTTGGGTTTTGCGAGCCCCAGATGCAACAATTTTGCTTGTTGACGTAGCCACAGAGGTGGAAGTGGGCCTCATCAGTCAAGATGATTTTTCGATTGAATCCCGCATCATTTTCATTCATGAATTTTAATAATTTCAATGCGTTGTTGAAGCGTGTATCGTTCCATTTTTAGTAATGGCGTAGTTTCTACTTGTCAAATGTCAAAGAATAAAAGCTTCAAAAGTGACAGCTACCGAAATATCAGGTGATTCAAAATAACACCTCTTCTTGAAAACCCTGCATAAGGTGTTACGCCAAATTTGAACAAAAATCTGTTAAAATTGATGTTTTCTAGACCGGAAAATTACAAATAATGAACAAAATTTGTATCGTGGCTATATCTAAATCTGAATGTATTTGACCCATTTACACCACAGAACCTTATGTTGTGCAAAATTTGATCAAAATTGCTTAAGTCATGTGGCTTCTAGAGCAGAAAAAGTCAAATCGGGAGCGACATTTGTATGGGAAATCTATATAAATCTGAACCGATTTGACCAGAAATGTCTCTAGTTGAAATGTAAAGTGCTATGCCAAATTTGAAAAAAAACCTGTTAAAATTTCTAGACCGGGAAATGTCAAATAGGGAGCGAAATTTGTATGGTGGTACTATATCCAGGTTAGAAACCTAGATATAAGGTGTTAAGCCAAATTTGAAGAAAATGTGGTTTCTAGAGTAGAAAAAGTCAAATCGGTAGCGACATTTGTGTGGGGGCTATATCTAAATCTGAACCGATTTGCTTCAAATTAAATAGCGTCCATCTTCGGCATGCAAAAATCGTTTGTGTCATGTTTCGTTAGAGTCGGACTGCGACGTGTATCGTGATTACAAGAATAGATGGACAGACAGACAGACACGCGGACATGGTTAAATCGTTTCAAAAATTCTATGTCGATCGGTATAATAAATAATGGGTCTATCTCGCCTCCTTTTGTGTGTAACAAACAAATGCATATAGACATTATACCCTGTGGTGTCGGGTATAAATACAAATTGGAGAGTATCGCGCATAATCCCATAATCGCGGGAGATATGTCACTTTAATGAATGTTGTCCAAAATCAGCTGTGCCAAAAACTACTACTAAACAACCAAATCCAAACAAAATTTTTTTTCGCTCTCGAAGTACTTCAACAAAAAGGTGATCAGTTTATTTCGGGAACATTGGTAGCAGTAGTTTTATAAATAAAACTTAAAACAGTGAATTCGTAATTATTTGTTCGCCAAAACAGAGCAATTGGATTAACCAACCGATAATTATATACCACGACAATACGAACTCTATAACATTGAGTAGTATTTTTTGTATTTTTTTGAAAACTCAATAGTGGAGTTCCATTTTGGGTAGAGATGGATACTATATCTACTATGTTAATATGGAAGAAGGTTTTCTATTCCAAAATTCTCTTTATTCATGTCATGATCATGATTTTTAAATTCCTATACGACATTACGAAAATATTTCAAAAGCCGAATCTACAACTCTGGAACAAATTTTTGACAAAATTTCATTTCAATACGATTTAGAATTAGGTAGAAGGAAGAATAACATTAATTTTAATCTTTATTTTCAGGTTTACGTTTGATATTTGCAAAATGGGACTCTATACCCTGGAACAAAATTGGGAAATTGTAAAAACTTACTTCCAAAGTCTTTAACGCAAACTGAAAGAAATTATCGTGGAAAATTTCAGACGAGATATCGGCCTTCAGTTCAGCCTACATGAAGCTCACTTTCATCTCGGTGGCTATGTCAATAAGCAAAATTGCCGAATATGACTATTGGTAAACCAATGCATCCACCAGGAGCCACTGTTTGGTGTGGCTTTTGGGCTGTACTTAAAAATTTGGTTGATAGCAGGTACTGCCGAGTGAATGATATTGTATTCCATTATTAAATGACAAAGTTCAACCTTTCCAACAAAACCAGAAATTTAAAAAAATTATCAGTACTTTTTTATAGCCGATGCTAATTTAAAATTTAAACGGCCCACCCTATATTATCTTAATATACATAACAAATATATGTTTTCCGTGCTTTAGCTAAATTAGGGTATTCAATAAACACTGATTGGCAATGAATCATCACAGACTGCATTTGAAGAACTGGAATGTGAACCAAGAGTTTGGAGCTGGATTAGATTAAACCGCAACTTATAAGAAAAGTCGGTAACGTAAATGTGAATTTTGCATTCGGTTTATATAAAAAATCATCGATTTATATGCAGCAGACAGTGTAATATTGTACTGATTACAAAATCTGGATTAATCATTGACTTAGATTATTATATTAAATTCGAATCACTAAACATAATCTACAGGTAGTTACCTGTTTATTCCTCCACAATTCAACTATTGTAATCTGGAAAAATCCTACCATAGCCACAGAATTAAAAAATAAAACGAAAAGTATTTCACAAGGCACTATGTGCCAAACTTTATTTCCTTGAGCTTCTTACTTCTTGAAGTAACCACCGAAACCACCGAATCTACCGAAACCACCATAACCGAAACCACCGATGGCAGAGCCGTAGACGGTAGCAGCAGGGGCAACATAACCGGCAGCGGGGGCAGCATAAGTGGAAACTGGGACGGCAGCAGCATGAACCAAACCGTTACCGTAACCGTAACCGGCACCATAACCGCCATAACCGAAACCGGTGGCGACAGCAGCGGGAGCAGCATAAGTGGCAGCAGCAACTGGGGCGGCATAAGTGGCAGCAGCAATTGGAGCAGCATAAGTGGCAGCAGCAACTGGAGCGGAGACTACAGTTTTGGCGACAGCGGCGACGGGAGCAGCATAGCTAGCAACAGCAGCGGGAGCAGCATAAGCAGCATGACCAACAACAGCGGGAGCGGCATAAGCAGCACCACCAACAAAGGCGGGGGCAGCATAACCAGCACCAAAGGCGGGAGCAGCATAAGCAGCACCACCAACAAAGGCGGGAGCAGCATAAGCGGCACCACCAACCAAACCACTACCGTAGTAACCACCAGCAAGATGACCGGCGCAGGCGGACGAAACCAAAACGGCCAAAGCGAAAATGAAAGATTTCTAAAATAACAAATTTCGATTAGTCGCTTAGTAAAATCCCATTGCTTGTGTCCAAAGATTCTCCACTTACCATGTTGTTGGTGTTGAGTAGTTCTAGTCTGGCGAATGAGAAGCTGAAACTGATGCCTTTTTCGGGAATCTCCCGACCTTTTATACCCAACGCCAAACACTTAATCTAGAATGAGCATCGAATACTTATTCATAAATCAATGCTGATACAAATAAGTGTCACTCTTCACTTGTCACTTGCAATGTTCTAAAGAATCGAATTCTGGTTGTGAAAGTAAATGTACAAACCTGAATCAATAGGTAACAGTTAATGCATTCTTATATTTATGGATAAACGTGTGGTTCGGATTGGAAGACAGTTGTATCTGATAAACGGAGTAGTATGGTACAGTTTCGAACAGATTAAATAGGATTGCGTTTATTGTACGATGGAGCGAGCGGTATAGCCGCTAGACAACTGCATTTAGTGCCAGAGGTAGCGTCTATGTATTCAGTGTTATTCGACCATCTAGTACAAAAAAGCCTCAAAGAAAATTTCCACAGCGGATTACGCCTTTGTACATTAGTACTGTAGATATTTTTGTAATAATAATAATAACGAGCATAGGCTTGATAAATATCATGATACATGTGGGTTGTCGTAGACAAATTTGGTTTAAAACTTAGCAGAATTTAAGCATGAAGATATATACACTATACTTCCAAATCCAAATTCCCAATACTTAGCGACATACTTAAAAACAAGTAAGGAAAGGCTAAAGTCGGGCGGGGCCGACTATATGATACACTCCACTTTCCAACCGAATACAGTCCAACTCAGTAAAAAAGTGAAAACGGGAAGAATTTTTGTATGTTTCCTAATAATAGGCTAATACGACCTGGTTCGATTTGTCAAATCGATAAGAATATTTGTATCGGGGCTATATCCAAACATGGAAAAATGTGATTAACTTTCACAATAAGTTCTTTCAGTTGAAATATAAGGTGTTATGCTCACTTTGAAGAAATTTGGTGAAAATTCGTGGTTTCTGAGGCGGAAAAAGTTAAATCGGGAGCAAAATTTGTATGGGACCTATATATGGGAGCTATATGTAAATCTGAACCGATCTGACCCATTTTCACTATGGGTGTTTCTAGGACAAATATAATATATTTCGCCTAATTTGAAGAGGATCTGTATGTGGTTTCTAGAGCGAAAAAAGTCAAATCGGGAGCGAAATTTGTATGGGAGCTATATATAAATCTGAACCGATCTGACCCATTTTTACCACAGGTGTTAATTAGCTATGTGCTGGAGATCACATAGCTACTTTTGATAAGAGTTTTTATACATGAAACACAAAGCTGCTTTTGCTTCAATCTAAACCAATTCAGTATATATTCTAGCTACAGCTGTTTTATTTGTATCCCTCTTTTCCCATGTTACCCCTTCATTGTACGTATTTCGCAATATCCATTTATTTTACAAGTCTACGCAACTAGAGGAATGTAGAAACAGAATTTCTCTTTTCTAGTTATTGTCGTTGGATTGGTATTACTTTAATCCATTTCTGTCCCTTAAAAGAATGAATTTTGCTAAAATAACTCTTTTGTTTCACACTATAAGGTAAAAGACAAATAAAAACGGTGTTAAGTTCGCCCGGGCCTCCACCATGGATTGCATTCCACAGAGGCTGGTATTTTGGTACTTTTTTCTTTCATAATATTTATAAAGCGATTTCTTAAAAGGTTTTTAATAAATTTAGTGACATTTTTCTTAATATTAATGAAAAATTCATAAATAAAATGAATTGTTTCATACAATTTTTTCATAAACATTTCTATTTCATAAAACAAAATTGTTAAATTAATGTAACTTAGTTTCATGAGAATAAAGAAAGATTTCATTGTATCAAAGAAAAAGTTCTTAAAAATAAGGAAATATGTCATCTATATATATAACCAGTAAGGAAAGGCTAAAGTCGGGCGGGGCCGACTCTATGATACACTCCACTTTCAATCCGAATACAATTCAATTCGGCAAAAAAGTGAAAACGGGAAGGTTTTTTGTATCCTGTAAATGTATGTGTTTGACAAAAAATTTTATATCGGAAAGGACATTTGTATGAGGATATATTGAAACCTGGAACGAAATAGGTGAAATATAAAATGTATAGTTTGGCCAAAATCGGTTAAACTTATGGGAGCAACATTTGAATTTGGGCTAGATTTAAATCTGCCCCGATCTTACCCACTTTCACCATAGTTTTGTTTAGTTAGATTATAAGATGTTGTGCGAAATTTAAAGAAAATCGAGCACAATATGTGACTTTTAAAGCGGCAAAAGTCAAATCGGGAGCGACATTTGTATGGGGGCTATATCTAAATCTGAACCGATCTTACCCAATTTCTGCATAGTGTTTCTAGTTGGATTATAAGATGTTATCCCAAATTTAAAGAAAATCGGGTACAATATATGGTTTTTAGAGCGCATAATTCAAATCGGGATCGACATTTGTATGGGGGCTATATCTAAATCTGAACCGATCTTACCCAATATCTGCATAGGTGTTTCTAGTAAGATTATAAGATGTTGTGACAAATTTAAAGAAAATCGAGTACAATATGTGGTTTCTACAGAGGAAAATGTCAAATCGGGAACGACATTTGTATGGGGGCTATATCTAAATCTGAACCGATTTGACATATTTTCACCATAGATGTTCTTACTTTAAATATAAGATGTTTTACCAAATCTGAAGACAATCTGATACGATATTTGGCTTCTAGAGCGGAAAAAGTCAAATCGGGAGCGAAATTTGTATGGGAGCTATATATAAATCTGAACCGATCTGTCCGATATTCACCATGGGAGTTTCTAGTGGGAATATAAGATGTTTTACCAAATCTGAAGACAATCTGATACAATATGTGGTTTCTAGAGCGGAAAAAGTCAAATCGGGAGCGAAATTTGTATGGGAGCTATATATAAATCTGAACCGATCTGACCGATATTCACCATAGGTGTTTCTAGTGGAAATATAAGATGTTTTACCAAATCTGAAGACAATACGATACATTATGTGGTCTCTAGAGCGGAAAAAGTCAAATCGGGAGAGAAATTTGTATGGGAGCTATATATAAATCTGAACCGATCTAACACATGTTTACCACAGGCGTTTCTAGTTACAATATAAGATGTTTTGCCAATTTTAAAGAAAATCTGTTGTAATATGTGGTATCTAGAGTGAAAAGAGTCAAATCGGGAGTGAAATTCGTATGGGGGCTATATCTAAATCTGAACCGATTTTCTTCAAATTAATAGCGTCCTTATCCCGAAAAACATCGTTGTGCAAAGTTTCATTTGGTTCTGTCTACAATTACGACCTGTATCGTGATTACAAGAATAGATGGACGGACGGATGGACAGACAGACAGACAGACGGACATTGCTAAATCGACTCAGAAAGTGATTCTAAGACGATCGGTATAATTAACAATGGGTCTATCTCGTTTCCTTTTGGGTGTTACAAACAAATGCACAAAGACATAATACTCTCGTGGAGTGTATAAAAATCAATGTGTGTCCGTATGTCTGTATGTTGCGTATAGGACGCCGAACCGGTGGACCGATTCGCCTGAAAATTTTACTGTATCTATCTTTTGGACAGAGGATGGTTCCTGGATAGTCTAGGTCACGATAGGACAAAGGGGGGGGGGTACCTCCCACACAAAAAATATTTTAAAACTATCACAACAGGCATACCGATGGGTGGATTCGCTCTATAATTTTACTGCAGCTATCTTCTGGGCAAGGGATGGTTCCAGGATATACTAGGTCATTATACGAAAAAGAGGCGTGGCACCGCCCACACAAACTATATTTTAAAACTATCATAAAACACGTTCCGAAGTGCGGATTCTCTTGAAAATTTTATTGTGACTAACTTATGAACTGAGGATAGTTTCTGAATGGTGACTATACAATGGTCATGATACAAATGGACGTGAGACTGCCCATACGAACTATATATTAATATTATCACAAAACAAGTAACGAATGGCGGATTCTCTTGAAAATTTTACTGTATCTAGCCTGTGGAAAGGGGACGTTTTCTGGCTATAATAGGGGAAGACACGACAAATGGGCATCACAAAAACTATATTTTAAAACTATAACAAAATACATTGACTCACTTCAATATTTTATTGTAACGAACAGAGGATGACCCTTGACTATAAAAAGGTCATGCTACAAAAAGGGACTATAAAGTAACACGTGCCGATTTTTTTCTGCCGCTACGTTCAGGTAAGGGGTTGGTTCTTGTATATAAGATGTCATGGTATGAACAATTGGCGCGTTTCCAAATACTCGAACCAGCAAGGTGTTCCAGTAGATGGGTATCAAATTGTTTACGCTTCATATGCATTGGGCCGTGTTTACACCGTACACCCAAACAACGCAGAATGTTATTATTTGAGAATGTTATAAGTTAACGTGAGAGGACCCACTTCAGTTTAAAATTTTAGAGCAGTTGAGAGAGGCGTGTCAGAAACTGGGGGACCACAATAATGTATGCTTCTGTCAGCTGTCATCCTCTTCAGATACGAACTTTGTTTGCGACAATATTAAGAACTTGCTCGCCATCTAACCCAAAAGACCTGTGGGAAAAATTCAAAGAGGGTATGAGTGAGGACATTTTGCAACATTATCGCACCGTTACGATTCTATATCATTTGCGATTAACATTTTCAACGATACGCTGATAAAAATTTAAGACATATTCCTAGCCATCAGCAACAAAACTCTTAATCAACTTGGATTTATGGTGCCTGAACGTTCTACCGTTTACATTACTGATTGAGATTTGCTAAGAGAACGGCAATTCAATGTTGAAGACTTGCGTTTGTTTGTCGCAACAAAAAACTCTATTAATTGCAAATTGTGGCCTTTGATAAAATTATAACTGCAGTAACAAATGACAGATGGAGGACGAACGGCACATTCAGCGTTCAAATTACCATGTATTATGGAATTTGTTGATTCTCCAACCTGTAATATTGCAAAAGTTCAGGCAGGGCGAAAATGCTGAAAACATGCAAGCTGATGGGATGACTGCACCATGGGATGACTGCACCATGGCACATAAGAAATCCCTACAAGCGCTTAATCGAACACTTCAAGATTTTAGATCAAATACACAACCATTATGTGGAACTCTTATTTTACTAGCTGGAGACTTCCGACAGACCCTTCCAGTAATTCCAAAATCAGCACCCTCATCTCTGGCGATATGTACAAAAAATTAATCTGACCACCAATATGTATGTACATCTGCATCACAATGACTTAGCAGCTATATTTTCGAAATATCTACTGGATGTTGGTAATGGAAAAGTATCAGTTGATGCAGTGAAAAGGAGTATTACATTTTCAAAAAATGTCATTCAGGAATCAATTCAACAATTAATCGAGAAAGTCTTCCCACAAATTACCACAAACTATGGAAACAAAGAGTGGTTTTACGTCCGTGCTATATCGGCTGAAAAAAACAACGATGTTAATAATTTAAGTGACTAATGCCCAACGTCATTGACTGCTTATCAAAGCACAGGACAATCACTTGAAGTTTGTGGATTGAATCTGGAAAATCCATGTTTTTCACATGGTCAGTTATATGTTGCTTGCTCTCAAACACTAAAACTTTAATTTACTTGAACAAGGTGGAAAAATTGTAAATATCGTGTATCCCGAAGCACTCCAATGAAATACTGACTAAATTAACTGATAGACACAACATACATTCTTAGAAATAATTACCATAATTAATTAACTCTCTAATAAATGTTTCATTTTCTTTAAAGAAACACTGAAAAAATTATTTAAATTTTCATGAAGTTTTTACATTTTAAAAATGTTACTTATAAATTTAAATAAATAAGTATTAATTTAAACTAATTTACAGAAGTAAAAATATACAAAACAAAAATTGGGAGCATACAAAGTTATATACATAAGGAAGACGAAAACCCGTGCAACGCCGGGTACAAAAAGCTAGTTTTTTATAAAATCAACCAGAATTACATTGAAAAATCATCAAAATTATAATTTTTTCATTAGTTAATAAACACCAGGTATAAGAGCATTGAAAAATCCATCCTTATACAAATTGTCACAATTAGGCTTTGCGGTCCAAGGACGGATACTATTTTATTTGATACAAATCGATTAGACTTTTTCCGCTCTAGAAACCGTTTATTTTAGCTGGTTTTCTTCAATTTTTTTTTCAAATACACTGTGTGTAATTTTTTAAATCATGGAAAAATAACCATATACGGACAACAATACATGATAAAAGTAAAAACAAGTAAGGAAAGGCTAAAGTCAGGCGGAGCCGACTATATAATACACAGTGCAACACGAAAAAAAAATAACCATATACGGACACCGCTACATGATAAAAGACCAAAAAAAAAAAGACCCGTGTTTTTTTTCCCCCAAAGTCATGCACTTTTTTATGGGCCCCCAGAGATTTGAGGCCTCGGTGTAATTTTTGGAAAAAAGTGATCATATTCTCAGGCTCATATCTTGCAAACCGTTCGGAATTTTGATTTACTCTCTGAGGCAAAGTTCTAGCTCTTGTCATAAAGAACAAAAATTGTGAACATATAAAATCAAAAAAACTTCATCTTCAAGGTCAAAATCGCAAAAAACTTAAACAAATTCGATTTTTTTTAACCTTTTTTCCCCTGTTCAGGTCCATAGGTAGCAAACCGTTGAAAATT
Source organism: Polietes domitor (assembly GCA_947397865.1). NCBI lineage: Eukaryota > Metazoa > Arthropoda > Insecta > Diptera > Muscidae > Polietes > Polietes domitor. The sequence goes on from OX377620.1 coordinate 120,628,763, forward strand.
CAGGGAAACAATCAACTACAAAAATGTACCTAAGATCTCAATAAACAACTTTCTAGAACATATGAACTTCCTAGGAATTATTCTTAACACCGTTTAGGTAGCCGCAAAAGTGAAAAATTTTCCAAAAATTAGATTTTTTCCTTTTTTGCCCTATTCAGGTCCATAGGTAGCAAACCGTTAAAAATTCAAGGAAACAATCAACAACAAAAATGTACTTAAGATTTCAATAAACAACTTTCTAGAACATATGAACTTCCTAGGAATTATTCTTAACACCGTTTAGGTAGCGCTTAGGTAGCCGCAAAAGTGAAAAATTGTTTATTCCAGTATTTCTTACCCACACGACATCATCGATGTCATTCAACAAACAACAACAAAGTCGTCGGTCCAAAAATTTGCACTAACAAAACACATGACAATTCAAAGCAGCGAAGTAGTCGCAATCCATTTGTACCAACAACATTAACAACACATATGTAGCCGCAGCACACAATATAAAAGCGACACGACGCTCACATTGAGGCAGTACACAGCGCGACGTCAACGAGAACTCAGCGGACAAAGTTATAGAAAAAGTGCTACAGCATAATTCACATACAACATTTTCTTCATTTTCATTTTGACGATTTTATTAAACAACTCCCTACCGAATCCGATGAGCAAGGAGAACGGTTTCACCAAACCACAATGCCCATGGAAAAACGGTACAAAGGCAAAAAACTCGACGCATTGCTTGCAGAGGTAATATCAATTTTATTGATCATTGTTTTGCATTCCTTTTTTGATTTCTTTTCTAATTCATTTCAGGTATGTTGGTGGAGTCACAAGATCACCCTGTATGATGTTAATGAAGTATATGAAAAAGAAAAAACTTATGGTGGAGGGCAGTCTGGAAGCAACGTGCCTCTGCACACCATAAGTTCTGAATCAGAGTCAGATTCGGACGATTCGGAGGACGATTTGGATCCACAACTTAAGAGAGTGCGATATGCAAGTCCAGGGCCATCAACATTATAAACATAATACGAATATTTTTTTATTATTTTTGTATTAGATAGCATAGTATGTCAATGTTGAAGTAAAGAAAAAACAAATGAAATTAAAAAATTTTTGGGAAATTTTTCAATTTTGCGGCTACCTAAGCGCTACCTAAACGGTGTTAAGAATAATTCCTAGGAAGTTCATATGTTCTAGAAAGTTGTTTATTGAAATCTTAAGTACATTTTTGTTGTTGATTGTTTCCTTGAATTTTTAACGGTTTGCTACCTATGGACCTGAACAGGGCAAAAAAGGAAAAAAATCTAATTTTTGGAAAATTTTTCACTTTTGCGGCTACCTAAGCGCTACCTAAACGGTGTTAAGAATAATTCCTAGGAAGTTCATGTGTTCTAGAAAGTTGTTTATTGAGATCTTAGGTACATTTTTGTAGTTGATTGTTTCCCTGAATTTTCAGCGGTTTGCTACCTATGGACCTGAACAGGGGAAAAAAGGTTAAAAAAATCGAATTTTTTTTAAGTTTTTTTGCGATTTTGACCTTGAAGATGAAGTTTTTTTTGATTTTATATGTTCACAATTTTTGTTCTTTATGACAAGAGCTAAAACTTTGCCTCAGAGAGTAAATCAAAATTCCGAACAGTTTGCAAGATATGAGCCTGAGAATATGATCACTTTTTTCCAAAAATTACACCGAGGCCTCAAATCTCTGGGGGCCCATAAAAAAAAGTGCATGACTTTGGGGAAAAAAACACGGGTCTTTTTTTTTGGTCTTTTATCATGTAGCGGTGTCCGTATATGGTTATTTTGAAATGACTTCAAAAATGTTGCACAGTGATACCCTACACCACTCCCTGCGTATGTACCTCGCTTTGATTACTAAACCCATTTATTTCATGGGAGCAATTTTATGTAGTTCATACAAATTATATAAATTATATTCATATAATTTATATGCTATAAATTAATCTTTAGTCAAATTTTACGAATATGGTAAATAATATCTTAATTGATCCAATTGTCCGATAGACAAATCCAAATTATACAGCAGTATACCAAAGTCATACCAAAGTATGGACATATGGGCATCACTCAAACAATTCTCATTGCAATTCAATTCGGTAAAAAAAGAGAAATCGGGAAGGATTTTTGCATCCTGTCAATGTACGTGTTTGACAAAAAATGTTAAATCGAAAATGACATTTGTATGGGGGTATTTTGAAAACTGGATGTGACCCTCTTTCACCATGTCTGTTTATTGGTGAAATATAATATGTAAAATTTGGCCAAAATCGGTTTAACATTCGGGAGCAACATTTGTATAAGGGCTATATCTAAATCTGAACCTATCTTACCCACTTTCACCATAGGTTTTTTAGTTGGATTATAAGATGTTGTGCCAATTTTAAAGAAAAACGGGTACAATATGTGGAAAAAGTCAAATCGGGAGCGACATTTGTATGTGGGCTATATCTAAATCTGTACCGATCATACCCACTTTCAGCATAGGTGTTTATAGTTCGATTATAAAATGTTGTGACAAATTTAAAGAAAATTGGGTACAATATGTGGTTTCTATAGCGGAAAAAGTGAAATCGGGAGCGCCATTTGTATTGAGGCTATATCTAAATCTGAACCGATCTTACCCAATTTTTGCATACGTGTTTCGAGTTGGATTATAAGATGTTCTGCAAAATTTAAAGAAAATCGGGTACAATATGTCTTTTCTAAAGCGGAAAATGGCAAATCGGGAGCGACATTTGCATGGGGGCTATATCTAAATCTAAACCGATCTTACCCAATTTTTGCATAGGTGTTTCTAGTTGGATTATAAGATGTTGTATCAAATGTAAAGAAAATCGGGTACAATATGTGGTTTCTAAAGTGGAAAATGTCAAATCGTGGGCGACATTTGTATGGGGGCTATACCTAAATCTGAACCGATTTCCTCCAAATTCAATACCGATGGTCCTTGGCCAAAAAAATAACTTCTACCAAGTTTCTTGACAATCGGATAACAATTGCGACCTGTAGAGTGCGAACAAGCTTAGATGGACAGCAGACGGACGGACAGACAGACATCGTTAAATCGACTCAGCTGGTGATTCTAAGCCGATCGGTATACTTAAAGGTGGGTCTAGCTCGATTATTTCTTGGTGTTACAAACATTTGGCGCGAAACTAACTTATAATACCCTAGTGCACGAAGTGGACCCATGTCTCCCAGTTTTGCCAAAAGTCATGCACTTTTTTATGGGCCCTCAAATATTTGGGGCCTCGATGTCATTTTTGCAAAAAAGTGATAGTTTTCTCAGGCTCATATCTTGCAAAACGGTTGTAATTTTGATTTACTCTCTGACGCAAAGTTGTAGCTATTGTCATAAAGATATAACATCAAAAAAAAGAATTCATCTTCAAGGTCAAAATCGCAAATATCGTCGAACAAATCTTATAGGCTGTAGTGTGTGTAGGTAGCGTATACGTGCAGTTGATTAAGGATAATATCACTCATACGCACTGCAGTCGGACTGACCATTAACAGAAACAGTCCTGCAAGCTATACTTTTCCCACCTAAACGGTGTTAAGAATTGTTCCTACGAAGTTCACATGTTCTAAAAAGTTGTTTACAGAGATCTTAAGTCTATTTTCGTAGTTGGTTGCTTCCTTGAATTTTGAACGGTTTGCTACCAGTGGAAAAAGGGTAAAAAATCGAATTTGTAAAAGTTTTTTTTGCGATTTTGACCTTGAAGATGAAGTTTTTTGATTTTGTATGTTCACAATTTATGGAAGAGCTACAACTTTGCCTCTGAGAGTAGTTCAAAATTCCAAACGGTTTGCAAGACATTAGGCTGATAAAATGATCACTTTTTGCAAATCTGACACCGAGGCCCCAAATATATGGGGCACATAAAAAGAAATTTGCATCGCTTTGGGCAAAACACGGGTCTATTTTAGTTTTATCACGTAGTGATGTCCGTATATGGCTATATTTCATCGTGTTGTAATCCAAAAAGTATGTTGACGTACGATAGCAGTCTAAAAGCGTTTGTAGAATAAAGACATATTAGCGACAAAGTGATTTTTCACAGTGGCTTACATTTTTTACTTACATGGTGCCAAAGCAAAAAATTTTTATTTCCATGGAATTTATATAATACTTGTATAAATGCGAAGAATCCGTTAAATGGATATGGAAGCAAGTGATTGTTGTTATGGATATTTATTCGACTGATACGAGTTCACAAATTGATTAGAAAAAGCTTAAATTTACTTCCGACCAAGAACAATAAATAGTGGAGCTACACACCTTTGAGTATATCGATTATAATCAACAACTGAGTCGATTTAATTATTCTTTGCATATCTCAGTCTGTCCGTTCGTCTGCTGTCCATCTACAGCTTATTCGGACATTACAAGTCGCAATTGTTGTCAGAAGTCCATGCAATTTGGCAGAAGTATTTTTTGCCAAGGACGCAATTGAATTGCGGGAGAATCGTTTAGATTTAGTGGCTACATTCGGGAGGGCCGACCATGCTACTATGAAGGATAAAAATATTAAAAGTAGTTTGTAATTGTCATGTAAGACTTAGCAACTCAATATTGGCCCCAAATGAATGGGACGCTTTAAACAATCTAAATAAATGTTGTGGTTTGATGATGTGGAACAAAAATCCCTCATTACCCTTCAGGGCAAGCGGTAAAAGTTTTGGGGGCAAAATATAATATATAGTTCGCCTTGAGGGATTAAAGTTCTAAATTACATATTACGACTTCTTTCTTCCGATCTCTAAAACCAAGCAATTTAAATAGATTGATTGATCAAAGCACCGTCTATCATTTGGTCACGTTTCTAGGACTAGCAGAAAAATTACAAACAAATTATGAAATATTATATCGTTCAAAAATGTCGAATCATTTTAAAGCCGAACTCGACTAGAAAATAAAAAAAAACTGAGAATAGAAATTTGCTATGTTTGGTTCCAACTTTCTGAATTTTATCGATATTCTCTGAACCCTCTCCATGGTGTTATAATATTGAAAAATCCTTCCTTAGCCACAAATATTAAAAATAAAACAAAAAGTATTTCGCAAGGCACTACATGCCAAACTTTATTTCCTAGAACTTCTTACTTCTTGAAGTAACCACCGAAACCACCGAATCTACCGAAACCACCATAACCGAAACCGCCAATAGCAGAGCCGTAGACGGTAGCAGCGGGGGCAACATAACCGGCGGCGGGGGCAGCATAAGTGGCAACTGGGGCAGCAGCAGCATGAACCAAACCGTTACCGTAACCGAAACCGGCACCATAACCGCCATAACCGAAACCGGTGGCGACAGCAGCGGGAGCAGCATAAGTGGCAGCGGCAACAGGAGCGGCATAAGTGGCAGCAGCAATTGGAGCAGCATAAGTGGCAGCAGCAACTGGAGCGGAGACTACAGTTTTGGCGACAGCGGCAACGGGAGCAGCATAGCTAGCAACAGCAGCGGGAGCGGCATAAGCAGCATGACCAACAACAGCGGGGGCAGCATAAGCAGCATGACCAACAAAGGCGGGGGCAGCATAACCAGCACCAAAGGCGGGGGTAGCATAAGCAGCACCACCAACAAAGGCGGGAGCAGCATAGGCAGCACCACCAACCAAACCACTACCATAATAACCACCAGCAAGGTGACCGGCACAGGCGGACGAAACCAAAACGGCCAAAGCGAAAATGAAAGATTTCTAAAATAACAAATTTCGATTAGTCGGCATCCTATAATTTGTCTCGAAATATTTTCCACTTACCATGTTGTTGGTTTTGAGTAGTTCTAGTCTGGCGAATGAGAAGCTGAAACTGATGCCGTTTTCGGGCATCTCCAGATCTTTTATACCAATCGCCAAACACTTAATTTAGAATGATCGTCGAATACATAAATCAATACAAATGTCACTTTTATTTTAATTGTCACTAGGCTAGCATAGCTAGAGGAAATGCAATGTTCTAAATAATCGGGTTCTATGGCTATGAAAGTAAAAGTATAAAACTGAATCAAAGGTAGCAGTTCATGCATTCTTAGATTTATTGATAAACGTGTGGTTTGGATTGGGAGGCAGTTCTATTTGATAGCCGGAGTAGTATGACACACTTTTGAAGAGCTGAAATAAAGGGTGATTTTTTAAGAGCTTGATAACTTTTTAAAAAAAAAAACGCATAAAATTTGCAAAATCTCATCGGTTCTTTATTTGAAACGTTAGATTGGTCCATGACATTTACTTTTTGAAGATAATTTCATTTAAATGTTGACCGCGGCTGCGTCTTAGGTGGTCCATTCGGAAAGTCCAATTTTGGGCAACTTTTTCGAGCATTTCGGCCGGAATAGCCCGAATTTCTTCGGAAATGTTGTCTTCCAAAGCTGGAATAGTTGCTGGCTTATTTCTGTAGACTTTAGACTTGACGTAGCCCCACAAAAAATAGTCTAAAGGCGTCAAATCGCATGATCTTGGTGGCCAACTTACCGGTCCATTTCTTGAGATGAATTGTTCTCCGAAGTTTTCCCTCAAAATGGCCATAGAATCGCGAGCTGTGTGGCATGTAGCGCCATCTTGTTGAAACCACATGTCAACCAAGTTCAGTTCTTCCATTTTGGGCAAAAAAAAGTTGGATATCATCTCACGGTAGCGCTCACCATTCACAGTTACGTTACGATTCGCATCATCTTTGAAGAAGTACGGTCCAATGATGCCACCAGCCCATAAACCGCACCAAACTGTGACTTTTTCTGGATGCATTGGTAGCTCTTGCAATGCTTCTGGCTGATATTCACTCCAAAATCGACAATTCTGCCTATTTACGTACCCATTGAGCCAAAAATGAGCTTCGTCGCTGAACACAAATTCTTTCTTTCTGAACTTTCTTAACAGAGCACGCATTTTGATAATAAAATTCAATGATTTGCAAGCGTTGCTCGTTAGTAAGTCTATCCATGATGAAATGTCAAAGCATACTGAGCATCTTTCTCTTTGACACCATGTCTGAAATCCCACGTGATCTGTCAAATACTAATGCATGAAAATCCTAACCTCAAAAAAATCACTCTTTAGGATTGAGTTTATTGAACGAAGGAGAAGCTGTAACACTAGACAACATTATTAGTGTAAAAATCCCTCCCAAAAACTATACACAGGGTATTATGTCTATATATATATATGTGTATTATATACACATATGTTCATATATCAATTGTTTGTCCATTTATTCTTGTTATAAAAGTATCAGTCCGTATCATTGTAGACCGTTTGAATTACAATTTCAGTTCAATAGAATATTGTGGTCATTTGTTGATAGAGCATAAATCCGCTATCAGATTGTTGTCTTTTTCATGTCCCAGTCACTTTGAAATTGGTGCTGTTTCACATTTCCAAACAAGCCAAGTAAGAAAAACTAAAGGGTCGATTTCATTAAAGCCTCCACTTTCGGACCCATTACAAGTTTGTTTATTACCAATCCTAAACTCGGGAAAATTTAATACTAAAATCAGTTGATTAACTAAAGTTTGGAAAAATTGAACTTCATACGGGATGATAAATTCTAAACCAAATTGGTTGGAACATTTGTATGGGGGCTGTAGCAAAACATAAAGTCCATTCTCCTGTATGGATGTCAAACATGGAAGGTGACTAACTCTAACTATCAGAAATAGTAGGTGTCTTTCAACAAATGCATTTGTATTCAAGGATGATATCAAACGCATTTTGTCACTAACAGCGTTACTACTCATTAATGACAAAATGAAGAATCTCGATGGATTGGCCATACACTCCGTAAGAAGGACAATAATCCGACAAAGATGACATTTGAAGTGTTCCGAAGCTACTCGACGAAGAGTTAGACCACGGAAAATATGGAAGAGACCAATATATTTCCAAAACTACATATTGGATCTTTGCCTCAAATAAGATGAATCGCACACATTGACGGTGCAATAGATTATTGTTGGGAAGGGATATAGCCTCTAATAGTTTTTGACTTCAAAAGAACTACAAATGACTTTAACTAAAGGACGTTCTTTAAATCTGTGCTCCAAATTTGGACTCATATTATGAATTGCTATGTAGTAAATATTTTTTTTGAGAATTCAAAAAAGGGTCAAATGGGTTCAGATTTATATATAGCTCCCATACGATCTTTCCGCCCTAGAAACAACGTATTTCCACCGAATCTCTTCACATCAAGAAAACATCTTATAATTAAACTAAAAACATTTCTGGTGAAAGTGAGCCAGATCGGTTCAGATTTATATATAGCTCCCAAACAAATTTTGCTCCCAATTTGACTTTTTCCGCTCTAGCAACCACATATTTTGATATTGGAATTTATAAAGGGTTTAATTTTATCTAGAATTGTGGGAGTTACTAGAAGGGGCGTGGCTAAAGCATAAATATTTTTTGTGTTTAAAGTAACTACAAAATATTTCAAATATCAAAATACATCTGAGTTTGGCTATTCGTATGGAAGTTATATCAATTTTATTTAAAGCAAAACGTATGCCACTTTTTGCGGGAGTTACCAGAGAGTACTTATGGTCTATCCTTGATAAAATGAAGTCATTTATAATTTTTATAACTATGCCTGAAATCCACTACGACTTTATATTTGATAATTTGTTTACAATTGTTTACAAATGTAGGTCCATTTGCCCCGAATCTTCTAGTCCCTCCCACCCCACCGACTGAAACTTACTTACTTGTTTTTTGATTTGCAAGCAAAATTGATTCTAGTTTAACAAAAAGTCAAATCGGAAGTGGCCGTTGTATGAGGCCATATATAAATCGGAACAAATGTGTTCCACTTTCATGATATGCCATATTTGAACAAAATCGCTTAAAATATGAAAAAGAGAAAAACTCCAAATCGGGAAGGACACTTGTATGGGCCTATATCAATATAACATAGACCGATGTGACTCAATTTCACAACAGGTCTGTCGAAATTGTCATTTATTAAAAAACTGGTGAACTTTTAAACGTTACTTGATGATATTTCACATGCTTAGATCAGAGATATGCTTAGAACATATAGAAAAATTTGAAAATTCGGTCCAAAAAAGGTCCCATTTAAATCGTTCTTTTTTTCTTTCCAAAAAGGCAACAGTCTTATTTCGCTTGTTAATTTGTGTTTCGTTTCTGGCAGTTGAAAATTTCAGTTATTTTGTGTAAAGAAGACATTATTGAGATGTACATTTTGAATAATTTTGGCCACCGCACCTTGCAAAATTTTTCACATATTTTTTTTCAAAAATTCTCAAATCCCATAGCACCGATTAGAAAATTTGTATTTTCGTTGTCTTCTTACTCAGAAAAACGATAGTGTTGATTTCTTACTCAGAGAGTAGTATCAATGTGATAATTAAAGAAATTGCGACAAGTAAAAACGACGTTAAGTTCGGCCGGGCCGAACTTTATATACCCTCCACCATGGATTACATTCCACAGAGGCTGCTGATTTTCGTAGAAGTGCAGTAGCATTACAGGAAAATGTTTATTATACGTATTATATATATATATCGCAATAATACTTCAAGTCAATTCAGAAAGAAAATATAAGACAAAAATCTTCAAAAAACATAAATCCCATGAATATTGGTAGATAATGGCTGCTATAGTTGGTTGTATTTTCATCCTATTTTAATTCTAAAAGTAAAAACTTTGAAAATCTATTATCTCAAGTACACAGTACAAGATAACCTAACTTCAAGATTCAACCAATTCTTGCAGTAAAAGTAAATGAGTACGAATTTGGAAAAAATCTGTTTATTTTGAGTGTCTATGTATACAGGGGAATGTATACACCGAATTCTATGATTCTAGCTGCGGCCATTTGGTTTGTACCTTTTTTATCGTCTTTTTCTCATTTTACCCCTTTAAGAGTACCACTTTCTGAAATCTCTTTATTTTACGTGTCTATGCAAATAGAGGGATCTACATACAGAATTTCATAATTCTAGCTGTAGCCGTTTAGTTGGTACTATTTTTATCCCTCTGTTCCCATTGTATCCCTTGAAAGTACGAATTTGAAAAACATTTTTATTTTTCGTGATTCTAGCTGCTGACATTTGTTTGGTACCATTTTTATTCCCTTTTTCCATTTTAACCCCAAAAAGAACGAATTGCGAAAAATTCCTTTATTTTGCGTGCCTACGCAATCGGAGGAATGTATACACCGAATTTAATTCTTTTAGGTGCAGCCGTTTGGTTGGTACCATTTTTATCCCTCTATTCCCATTTTACCCCTCAAAAGTACAAATTTGAAATATTATGTATCTACTCAATTAGTGGAATATACACTCCGAATTTCGTGTTTCTAGCTGTTGTCGTTTGATGTGTACCATTTTTGTCCCTTTTTGCCCCCCTACAAATAAAAATCTTTTTATGGTGCTCGTTTTTGTTATAGGGGGAATGCGCATACCCAATATCAAGTAAGTACAAGCAGACTATTGATAAGAGATGCTTAAATACTAGGGTGTCCAAAAAATCGGTTATTTTACAGTTTTCGGTTTTTAAAAAACCAGTTTTCGGTTATAGTTTATATATATATAATCGGCTTTTTAAAATCAAAGTACGAAAATATTTAGTTTATTTTTTTATAACTTTGTTTTTTCGTTTGTATTTTTTTGGTCTGTAATCAATATTTGATTTGAACTGGGATATTATCGTGGCTCAAGACCATTTTGCACGTATATTTAATAGAATGCAAATTTATTTAAAAATGGCATGGTTAAATTTATTACTTGGCTGCAGACTACATCTATCATGATTTCGACCATGTCAAAGGTATTTTCAAGTGGCTTCGCAGCGACTTTTCAACATCAAACGCGGCCTCTTTAAGGAAATGATTCCCATAAACGAACGAGAATCAAAACTCACTGGTCGATTTTGCGTTTAAAAAAATCGCACAAAGTAATGAAATTAATACAGTTCATTTTTAGTAAAGGTACATTAAATAAGGGACTTCATTTTTATACCCTAGACCACTTCGTGGACTAGGGTATTATAAGTTAATTTTCCGACAAATGTTTGTAACACCAAGAAATAATTGAGCTAGACCCACCTTTAAGTATACGGATCGGCTTAGAATCACCAGCTGAATCGATTTACCGATGTCTATCTGTCCGTCCGTCCGTCTGCTGGTTTTCTCGGTTAACCGAAAATGGAAATTTTACAAAAACCGGCCTACCGGGCAGATGAAGAACCCGTTTAACCGGTTTCGGTTTTGGACACCCTATTAAATACTCTACAAATTAAGGGTTATTATGGGTATTTTTAGTCCTTGTGCGGAAACAATTTTTCCCTTTTTGCCGATTTCGCCCCGTTTCAATCCCAACCGATCTACGACTACAAGACACATTTGTGGAAAATTTGGACGTCCTAGCTCCTTTCGTTTAGATGCTAGCGTGCTTTCAACAGACGGACGGACATGGCTAGATCGCCTTAGAATTTTATGACGATCAAGAATATATATACTTTATAGGGTCTCAAGGTGTTTCAAACGGAAACAAAGCTAGTATACCCCCATCCTGGAGGTGGAGGGAATAAAAGAATATTATTAGCGGCTACTAAAATGGATATAAAAATAATAATTACTTTTGTAATCTGTACTTTGGGTTTCAAGAATTAATTGTCAAACTATGAAAAATTGCCATATTCTAGTGAACCGCCTGAGCAAATTACTATAGTTGTTCATTTCTGGATTTTATGCGCTTATTTACGTGAAGTTCTCTTTTTGCAAATTTATTATATAGATCTTTATGAAAACCTTAGATATTCAATGTTGACAATGAAGCCCTACAGTGGAAGACTGGTATAAAGACCCCGATTAGTGCCAACATTCGGGGCCAAAAAAAAACTTAACAACAATCAAATGTATCGGTGTTTCATTATAAATCAAATCACGCTCGAAGCACTTAGAGAAAAATGTCGTTTTTTCGGGAAAACTTGTTAGGTAGCAGTTTTATTTGCACAAAAAAAATAGAAAAAACTATTACCGATGGATAATTCTATAGGACAATGCGAGTTCTTACACATCGATTCAAACCAGTGGCATCTTAAGAACTCAACTGTGGGGTTCCACTTTCGTTAGAGTGGAATAACTAATCTAACAATATGGAGTGAAGTCTCTATCTCAAAATTCTATTTATCCATGTAACGATCATGCGTATACGGCTCCGACACTATGAAAATATTTTAGAAGCCGAATCTACAGCCCTGTTGACAACTTAAAATTATATACTGACATATATATAAAGTGAGTGTCTCTTTAAGTTGATTTCTCTATTTTCGTGAAGTAAAATTCTAGTAAAAGTTAAAACAAATCATAAAAATGGTCGAACCTATAGGTCAGTCTTTCAGTTGAATTCATTAAAATCCATCATTAAAATCCACTTTGTGCGGGAGGTACCCGAAAGTATTTATGGTCTATCCTTGATAAAATTAAGTCCTTTATAACTTTAATAACTATGCCTGAAATCCACTACGACTTTATATTTGATAATTTTTTATACACTCCACGAGAGTATTATGTCTTTGTGCATTTGTTTGGAAACGAAAGGAAACGAAATAGACCCATTGTTAATTATACCGATCGACTTAGAATCGCTTTTTGAGTCGATTTAGCGATGTCCGTCTGTCTGTCTGTCCGTCCGTCCATCTATTCTTGTAATCACGATACAGGTCGCAATTGTAGACAGAACCACATGAAACTTTGCACAACGAAGTTTGTCGGTACAACGACGAACGCTATTTAATTTGAAGAAAATCGGTTCAGATTTAGATATAGCCCCCATACGAATTTCACTCCCGATTTGACTGTTTTCACTCTAGATACCACATATTTCAACAGATTTTCTTTAAAATTGGCAAAACATCTTATATTTCAACTAGAAACACCTGTGATAAAAATGTGTTAGATCGGTTCAGATTTATATATAGCTCCCATACAAATTTCGCTCCCGATTTGACTTTTTCCGCTCTAGACACAACATATTTCATTTGATTTGCTTCAAATTACCTTGCATTACCTTATAATTCTACTAGAAACATCTGTGTTGAAAATGATTAAATCGGTTCAGATTTATATATAGCTCCCATACAAATTTCGCTCCCAATTTGACTTTTTCCGCTCTAGAAACCACATATTGTATCAGATTGTCTTCAGATTTGGCAAAACATCTTATATTTAAACTAGGAACACCTGTGGTAAAAATGTGTTAGATCGGTTCAGATTTATATATAGCTCCCATACAAATTTCGTATCGTGTATTTCATTTCGTGTATCAGATTGTCTTCAGATTTGGCAAAACATCTTATATTTAAACTAGGAACACCTGTGGTAAAATGTGTTAGATCGGTTCAGATTTATATATAGCTTCCATTAAAATTTTGCTCCCGATTTGTCTTTTTCTGCTCTAGAAGCCACATATTTTAACAAATCCTCATCAAATCTTTCAAAATATCTCATATTTCAACTGGAAACACCCATGGTGAAAATCATGGTGGGTCATCGGTTCAGATTTACATATAGCTCCCATACAAATTTCGGATAAACTTTTTGCGCTCCAGAAAGCACGAATTTTCACAAAATGAGCTTAACACGTTATATTTGAACTGGATGAATTTATTGTGGAAGTTATTCACTATATTCCATGTTTGGATATAGCACCGATATAAATATTTCCGATTTGACAAATTGGACCAGGACCTATTAAACATACAAAAATTCTTCCCGTTTTCACTTTTTTACCGAGTTGAATTGTATTCGGATAGAAAGTTGAGTGTATCATATAGTCGGCCCCGCCCGACTTTAGCCTTTCCTTACTTGTTTACAATTGTTTACAAATGTATGTCAATTTGCCCCGAACCTTCTAGTACCTCCAACATACTCCCACCCCACCGACTGAAACTTACTTACTTGACATATATATATAAAGAACTTTAAGTTGATTTCTCTATTTTCGTGAAGTAAAATTCTAGTAAAAGTGAAAACAAATCATAAAAATGGTCGAACCTAAAGGTCAGTCAATCCATGAAAAATCATGTTTTTAGTGATATAGCTAAATGTGGGTTTTCAATAACCACTCATTTGCAATGAATCATCCCAGAGCACATTTTAGCAATTCTATCAAATAGCTTGGGGTTGGATCAGAATAATCCGCAAGTTTATAAAAAGTGGAGAACGTCAATGTGAATTTTATATTTTAATTATTGGGTGTAATATTTGACTGATTATGAAATCTAGATTAATGTAAGTCAATGTATAAAATTCAGATCGCTAAACATATTCAATTTGTATCTGAGTTTATTCCACTACAACTCAATTATTTTAATCTGGAAAATCCTTCCATAGCCACAAAAATTAAAAATAAAACAAAAAGTATTTCGCAAGGCACTACATGCCAAACTTTATTTTCTAGAACTTCTTACTTCTTGAAGTAACCACCGAAACCACCGAATCTACCGAAACCACCATAACCGAAACCACCGATGGCAGAGCCGTAGACGGTAGCAGCGGGGGCAACATAACCGGCAGCGGGGGCAGCATAAGTGGAAACTGGGACGGCAGCAGCATGAACCAAACCGTTACCGTAACCGTAACCGGCACCATAACCGCCATAACCGAAACCGGTGGCGACAGCAGCGGGAGCAGCATAAGTGGCAGCGGCAACGGGAGCGGCATAAGTGGCAGCAGCAATTGGAGCAGCATAAGTGGCAGCAGCAACTGGAGCGGAGACTACAGTTTTGGCGACAGCGGCAACGGGAGCAGCATAGCTAGCAACAGCAGCGGGAGCGGCATAAGCAGCATGACCAACAACAGCGGGGGCGGCATAAGCAGCATGACCAACAACAGCGGGGGCGGCATAAGCAGCATGACCAACAACAGCGGGGGCAGCATAAGCGGCACCGCCAACAAAGGCGGGGGCAGCATAGGCAGCACCACCAACAAAGGCGGGAGCAGCATAAGCAGCACCACCAACCAAACCACTACCATAGTAACCACCAGCAAGACCACCGGCGCAGGCGGAGGAAACCAAAACGGCCATAGCGAAAATGAAAGATTTCTAAAAAAAAAAACAAATTTGGATTAGTCTCTTAGTGGTAGTTTGTCTCGAAATATTGTCCACTTACCATGTTGTTGGTTTTGAGTAGTTCTAGTCTGGCGAATGAGAAGCTGAAACTGATGCCGTTTTCGCGAATCTCCAGATCTTTTATACCAAACGCCAAACACTTAAACTAGAATGAGCGTCCAATTCATAAATCAATACAAATGTCACTTTTCTTTTTATTGTCACTAAGGCAGCATAGATGGAGGAAATGCAATGTTCTAAAGAGTCGGGTTCTATGGCTATGAAAGTAAAAGTATAAACCTGAATCAAAAGGTAACAGTTTATGCATTCTTAGATTTATTGATAATCGTGTGGTGTGGATCGGGAGACAGTTCTATTTGAAAACCGGAGTAGTAAGGCACACTTTGGAAGAGCTGAAATAGGATTGAGTTTATTGAACGAAGGGAAATCTGTAACACTAGACAACATTATTAGTGTAAAAATCCCTCCCGAAAACTATACACAGGGTATTATGTATATAAAGGGTGATTTTTTAAAAGCTATAGGAAAGTTTTTCAAAAAAAAAAAACACATAAAATTCAGAAAAATGCATGAAATCTTTATTTGAATCGATAGTACGGTCCATATAATTTAATGTTTGAAGATTATTTCATGCAAATGTTGACCTTGACAGCGCCTCAAATGGTCCATCCGCTTAGTCCAATTTTAGCATTTCCACGTTTTTGAGTGGTCATCATTAACACTGGCCGATACAGCTGCGATATTTTCTTTAGTTCGCACTCTACGTAAGCGTGTTGGTGGTTTAATGTCCAACAATGTAAATTTGGTGCGAAATTTAGTCACAATAGCCCGAATACCGCTTCAGTGGGTCGATTAAACTGACCATAATATGGAAGCGCGCGATGAACATTCTTAACAAAGCACGTATTTTGATAAAAAATGCAATAAAGAGCGTTGTTCGTTTGTAAGACGATTCATGGTTAAATTATATGCCAAACTGAAGATGTTTGACAGTGAAACAAAACACGAAACGTGCGTCAGCTGTTTAAACCAGTGTTGCCAAAAAGATAATAGCTAAAAAATCACCCTTTATATATATGTATTATATATACATTAGAGTGGCTTCTTTTATGAGGAAGGAAAAAAAGTTGTTGATGTTCCCGACTAAAATGAAAGAATGGTTTGTTTTATGTGTTCTCCCATAATATTTTGCTTTTATCATTGTCCGTTCGTGAGCTGGACGCTTTCAAAATAATCTCTATAAATCAGGTTTTTCTTGGATAAAATTCACAATGAAAATGGTATTGAGCTAAACATTAAAATCCGACGCGAGCCTTATCAAACCCTATTAAAAACTTTCAATATGAACCAGTATAAAGGACAGATTTATACTATTTTAGTGCAATTTTTGATGCATTTTTCATAAAAACCACATTAACTTCCACATTTTTAGTTCGATTTATGTGCTGTTGGTGAGGTATAACCAACTGCAATTTTTAGAAACCCATTAAGGTACTGTTAATACTCAGTGGGTTAAATGTGAAGTAAAAACTGATATATGGTGTTATTTGCATCGTAAACACATTCTAGTCTTAAATAAAGCTAATTTTTGGAAAGAAATTCAACCAATTAAATTTTTCACCCTTAAAAATTATAACATGATAGATTATTCATTATTCATAAACTTTTTAAAGGGGAAATTTGAAATGGTTGTTAATGTTAAATATAGAAACATAGATAGACGAATGAAATTAAAAGTATATTTAGCGGATGTTCTTTTCTTTCATTTGATACCATATCCCCATTGTATGACACGCAAAAGTACGAAACTAAATTATTGAAACATTTACATCCTTTGGAAATTAAAAGTCCTGTAAAAAAGTCAAACGACCACGAAATAAAAAACTGAGTATAAGTTTTCCTATTAGTGACCTATAGTTTCACTTCTATATAATCTCGTACTTGGGAGAGAAATCATGACGCACGGTTTTATTGTAACATCTTATGTGAAGTTTTCCTCCCAATTTATCCATTGAAAGACCAAAATTTCAAATGTTTTTATTTCAAAAATTAGCTTCTTGTAAGACTAGAATGTGTTTACGATGCAAATAACCCCATATTTCAGTTTATATATCATATTAAACCCACTGAGAACCAACAGTAAAAATTTTCGGCCCTTGATGGGTTAGGAAGTTCTAAAAATTGGAATTGGTGATCAATACCTCTTTAACGATCTAACAAAAACACAAATCGAACTAAAAATATAGAAGTTTTTGCGGTTTTTATAAAAAATGCAACAAAAATTTCACAAAAATTTTAAAATTGTACCCTCTATTCTTGATTAAAATGCAAGTTTTTGATATGGTTTGATAAGGCTCCGACCAGATTTTAATTTCTAGCAGTTTTCTTTTCTAAATACAATTCTCACCGTGAATTTTATTCAAGAAAAACCTGATTAATAGAGGTTATTTTGAACGCGTCCAGCTCACGAACGGACAATGATAAAAGCGAAATATTTTGGGAGAACACATAAAACAAACCAATCTTTCATTTTAGTCGGGAACATCCACTACTTTTATTTTGAAGCCTCTCTAATATATATATGTTCATAGATCACTTGTCTGTACATTTATTCTTGTCATAAAAGTATCAGTCCCTATCATTGTAGACCGATTGAATTACAATTTCAGTTCAATAGAATATTGTGGTCAGTTGTTTAGCCAACAAAAGTCCGATGTCACACCGTGATCGTGACTTGCATGTCCCAGTCACTTTGAAATTGGTTCTGTTTCACACTTCCAAACAAGCAAAGTAAGAAAAGCTAAAGAGCCGACTATATTACAGCCTCTTCTTTTGGACCCATTACAAGTTTCTTATTACCAATTCTAAACTCAGAAAAAAAGTTAATACTAAAAATTAAATAAATTTTTGGAAAATTGAACTTCATATGGGATGAGAAATTCAAGTGGAAGTTTAAGTTTAAACCAAATCGGTTGGGACATTTGTATGGGGACAATATCAATATATTCCATTCTACTGTATGAATGCAAAACATGGAATATCACAAATTCTAACTGCCAGAAACTTTAGGTGTTTTTCAACAAATGCATTTTCTATCATGCCAAACGCAGCGGTTTTGTCACTAACACTGGCTCGCTCTACCCATCAATATCGAAATAGAGAAAATTGTCTATTAATTGGCAACACACTCCTTAAGATGGACATTAATCTGGCTAACATGGCGGTTGAATGTAATCCTGAAACTACTCGACGAAGAGGTAGACCACGGACAATATGAAGGATTTCGATGCAATCCAAAAGCCGACATATTGAAGCGTGATCTGATATAAGACGATTCACAATGGCATAGCTATAGATTACTGGTGCGGTATGCTCTAGCCTCTCGAAGTTTTTGAGTTCAAGAGAACAAAAAATGGCTTGTAATCAAAGTACGTAACAAAATTTGGCACAAATGAGTTTTATGGTCCAAGGACGAACCCTCTTTAATTTAAAAGAAATCGGTTCAGATTTAGATATAAACCCCATACAGATGTCGCTCCCGATTTTTTCCGCTCAAGAAACCACATATTTTACTCGATTTGCCTTGAATTTGCCACAGTACCTTATAATAGAAATATCTATGGTGAATTTGGGTCAGATCGGTTCAGATTTAGATATAGCTCCAATACAAATTTCGTCCTCCATTTAACTTTTTTGCTCCCCAAATAGCACATATTTTAACCAATCTTTTTTCAAATTAGGCACAAAACTTTGTATTTTAACTAGAAACATCTGTGGTAAAAGTTAGTCAGATTGGTTCAGATTTAGATAAAGCTCCCATCCAAATTTCGCTCCAGAAATGACTTTTCCCCCTCTAGATACCACGCATTTTAACCGATTTTATTAAAAAATATCACAAAGGCTTATACTTGAACTAAAAACATCTGTGGTGAAAGTGGGTCTGATCGGTTCAGATCATACAAATGTCGCTCTCGGTTTGAGTTTTTCCCCTATAGAAACCATGTAGTTTAAGCGATCTTCTTCATATTTGTCAAACCACGTTATATTTTAACTGGAAGCACGAATGGTGAAGTTGGGTCACGTCGTGCCATGTTTTGATGTAGCCCCGACAAACCGTCCGATTTGACTTTTTTCGCTCCAGATGCCATAAACCTTACCCGATTTTTGTCAAACTAGACACAACATAGTATATTTATACACTCCACGAGAGTATTATGTATTTGTACATTTGTTTGTAACACCCAAAAGGAAACGAGATAGACCCATTGTTAAGTATACCGATCGACTTCGAATCACTTTTTGTGTCGATTTAGCCAGATCAAAGTCCAGGTCGCAATTGTTGTTAGAACAAAATGAAATTTTGCACATCGATGTTTTATGGGATAAGGACGAACGCTATTTAATTTGAAGAAGATTTAGATATAGCTCCTATACAAATTTTGCTCCCGATTTCACTCTTTTCATCCTATTTATTTTATTTTAACAGAATTTCTTCAAATTTGGAAAAATATCTTATATTTCCACCAGAAACACCCATGGTGAAAATTGGTCAGATCGGTTCAGATTTAGATATATCCCGATGTGACTCTTGTCACTCTAGATACCACATATTACAACAGATTTTCTTCAAAATTGGCAAAATATCTTATGTTTCAACTAGAAACACCCATGGTGAAAATGAGTCATATCGGTTCAGATTTATATATAGCTCCCATACAAATTTCGCTCCCAATTTAACCTTTTCCGCCCTGGAAACCACATATTATATCAGATGTTCTTCAAATTTGGCAAAATATCTTATGTTTTAACTAGAAACACCCATGGTGAAACTGAGTCAGATCGCTTTAGATTTATATATAGCTCCCATACAAATTTCGCTCCCTGTTCGACTTTTTCAGCCCCAGAAACCACGTGTTTCCAGAGACTTTTTATACACTCCACGAGAGTATTATGGCTTTGTGCATTTGTTTGTAACACCCAAAAGGAAGCGGGATATACCCATTGTTAAGTACACCGATCGACTTAGAATCACTTTCTGAGTCGATTTAGCAATGTCCGTCTGTCCATCTATTGTTGTAATCAAACTACAGGTCGCAATTATAGTCCGATCTTAACAAAAATTGGCACAAGTAAATCTTGTGGATCAAGGACGAACGCTATTCAATTTGAGGCAAATCGGTTCAGATTTAAATATAGCCCCATACAAATGTCGCTCCCGATTTGACATTTTCCGCTCTAGAAACCACATATTATACCCAATTTTCTTTAAATTTGGCACAACATCTTATAATCCAACTAGAGACACCTATGCAAAAATAGGGTAAGATCGGTTCAGATTTAGATATAGCCCCCATACAAATGTCGCTCCCGATTTGACATTTTCCGCTCTAGAAACCACATATTGTATCCGATTTTCTTTAAATTTGGCGCAACATCTTATAATCCAACTAGAAACACCTATGCAAAAATTGGGTAAAATCGGTTCAAATTTAGATATAGCCCCCTAACAAATGTAGCTCCCGATTTGACTTTAGCCGCTTTAGAAACCACATATTGTACTCGATTTTCTTTAAATTGGGCACAACAGCTTATAATCCAACTAGAAACACCTATGCAAAAATTGGGTAAGATCGGTTCAGATTTAGATATAGCCCCCATACAAATGTCGATCCCGATTTGACATTTTCCGCTCTAGAAACCACATATTGTACTCGATTTTCTTTAAATTTGGCACAAGAGCTTATAATCCAAATAAAAAACCTATCGTGAAATTGGCTAAGATCGGTTCAGATTTAGATATAGCGCAAATACAAATATTGCTCCCAAATGTTTAACCGATTTTGGCCAAACTATACATATTATATTTCACCTATTTCGTTCCAGATTTCAATATACACCATACAAATGTCCTTTCCGATTTAACATTTTTTTGTCAAACACACACATTTACAGGATGTAAAAATCCCGCCTGTTTTCACTTTTTCACCGAATTAAATTGTATTCGGATAGAAAGTGGAGTGTATCATAGAGTCGGCCCCGCCCGACTTTAGCCTTTCCTTACTTGTTTTTAAATTGAGCTAACACGTTATACTTGGATTGGAAGAACCTATTGTCACATAATTCCATGCCTGGATATAGCCCCGATACAAATATTCTTCTCGATTTGACAAATTGGGCCAGGTCAAATTAGCATATGATTATGAAGCATACAAAAATCCTTCCCGTTTTCAATTTTTTACCGAATTGAATTGTATTCGGATAGAAAGTGGAGTGTATCATATAGTCGGCCCCGCCCGACTTTAGCCTTTCCTTACTTGTTAATCTATAAACATGCATACCATAGAAACATCAATGGAGAAAGTAGGTTACATCGGTCCATGTGACCTATACCCATGCAAAAATCCTTTGAATTCACTTTGTTCAGCGTATAGAATTGTAGTGGGATAGAAAGTGGTGGGATAGGAGTGGAGTGTCATATAGTCGTCCTCGACCGACTTTAGCCTTTCCTTACTTGTTGTTATATGTGGCCAGGTTTGTTTATACGTTTATCCACATGAAACTAGCTCGGTCTATACGCAGAAAAAAGGTGAACCCTATAATGAATTTAGGAAAATTGTATTGCGATAAAGCAATATTTCCTCATATCAAGTTCAAACTTTTCTTTGAAAGTGATATACATATGCTTTGAACATGATTCTAGTTAAATATTCCTCAAACCAAGTAAATAGTTGATCAAACTGAGGAAAATTGCAGTATATTTTCGTCAAACCAGGTACAGTTTTACTAAATTTAAGTAAAATTTTTTTGAAATTTTCCTAGAACGAAGTACATTTTTACTCAAATCAAGTAAATATTTACTTAAAATTATGACTGTTTTGCTGATTTTTTCCTGAAAATCAATAAATTTTTACTTAAACTGAGAAAAGTTTCACTTGACATAAGGAAAAAAGTGAACTTAAAATAAGTTCAATTTAAATAAAAATAATTCAAACAAATGATTTTGCTTCATAGTATGCAACACTAATACAAACAAGAAAGGATAGGCTAAAGTCGATGCCGACTAAATGATACCCTCCACTTTCTACCAGAATACAATTCAATTCGGGAAAAAAGTAAAATCGGGAAGGTTTTTTGTATGTGTCATAATCATAGACCGATGTGACCTGACACACTTTGTCAAATCGAGAAGAATATTTTTAGGGGAGGGAGTATATCCAAATATGGAACGAAGTGACCCACTTTCATCAAAAGAGCATCTAATTCAAATATAAAGTTTTAACAAAATTTGAAGAAAATATGTGCAAATACTTGCTTTCTAGGGCGGAAAAAGTCCAGCCGGGAACAAAATTTGTGAGGGAGCTACCTGAAAATCTGAATTGACCTGACCTATGTTAACCACAGGTGTTTCTAGTTGAAATATGTATAAGGCGTTGTACCAAATTTTAAGAAGCTGGAGGATTCTATAGCAGAAGAAGTAAATCGTGAGCGAAATTTGCTTGCAAGCTATATATAAATCTGAACCGATATGATCCGTTTTTACAACAGATGTTTCTAGTTGAAATATAAGGCGTTGTATTAAATTTGAATAAGATCTGTTACAATATGTGGTTTCTAGATTCATGGGGGGGGTCATTTACATATACATCTGAACCGTCGATCATTTTCACAATAGTTATTTCTAGTTAAAATATAAGATATTTTGCACAATTTGAAAGAAATTATATTTTGATTAATTTCATTCTAGAGCGGAAGACATTAAATTAGGAGAGGCATTTGTATGGCAGCTATATATAAATCTCAACCGATCTGAAACACCACAGTTCTTTCTACCTGAAATATAAGATGTTTTGTCAATTTTGAAGAAAATCTGTTAAATTATGTGGTATCCAGAGTGAAAAGAGTAAAATTTTGAATGAAATTCGTATGGGGACTATATCTAAATCTGAATCCATTTTCATAAATTTTAATAGCGTTCATCCTCAGCCCGAAAAACTTCGCTGTTCAAAATTTATTCTTTTGAGGCTACAATAAATAAATGCTAAGTCTATCGGTAACAATGGGTCTATCTCGCTTCATTTGGACGCCACAAACAAATGCAAAAAGACATAATACTTTCGTGGAGTGTATACAAATACACTGGAAAACAAGATATTTAGAGGTGAGTCACTGTCTGTATATATAACGACAGTGGTTCTTCAAGTGTATTTCTCTATTTTCGTGAAATGAAATGCCAAAATGCTGTGAAGAGAAATCATCACCTAAAGGTCAGGTTTTCAGTTAAATCTATTAATATCCATGAAAAAATAAGTTTTTTTGTGATTTTTTTGATGAATCATCCCGATTACCTCTTAATAATTTGTAAGAGTTTGGAGTTGGATTGGATATATCCACAATTTTTTAAGAAGTCGAGAACGTCAATGTGAAGTTTACCTTGAAATTATTCTGTTTGATATGAAATGCTCTATTTATGTGTGGCATTTATGTAGATTAATGTAATTCAATGTATTAAATTTAGATCACTGAAAGTATTAAACTTGTAAGTAAGTTTGTTCAACTATAGCTCAACTATTGTAATCCGGAAAAATCCTTCCATAACAAGAGAAATTAAATAATAAAACGAAAAGTATTTCGAAAGGCACTACATGCCAAACTTTATTTCCTAGAGCTTCTTACTTCTTCAAGAAACCACCGAATCTGCCGCCATAACCGAAACCACCATAACCGAAACCGCCAATAGCAGAGCCGTAGACGGTAGCAGCGGGGGCAACAACAGCGGGGGCAGCATAAGAAGCAACTGGGACGGAAGCAGCATGGACCAAACCGGCACCATAACCGTAACCGGCGCCATAACCGCCATAACCGAAACCGGTGGCGACAGCAGCGGGAGCAGCATAAGTGGCAGCAGCAACTGGAGCGGCATAAGTGGCAGCGGCAATAGGGGCAGCATAAGTGGCAGCAGCTACTGGAGCGGCAGCGACAACAGTTTTGGATACGGCGGCAACGGGAGCAGCATAGCTAGCAATAGCAGCGGGAGCGGCATAAGCAGCATGACCAACAACAGCGGGGGCGGCATAAGCAGCATGACCAACAACAGCGGGGGCAGCATAAGCAGCACCACCAACAAAGGCGGGAGCAGCATAAGCAGCACCACCAACCAAGGCGGGAGCAGCATAAGCAGCACCACCAATCAAACCGCTACCATAGTAACCACCAGCAAGACCACCGGCACAGGCGGAGGAAACCAAAACGGCCATAGCGAAAATGAAAGATTTCTAAAATAACAAAATTTCGATTAGTCGGCATCCTATAGTTTGTCTCGAAATAGTTTCCACTTACCATGTTGTTGGTTTTGAGTAGTTCTAGTCTGGCGAATGAGAAGCTGAAACTGATGCTGTTTTCGGGAATCTACAGATCTTTTATACCCAATGCCAAACACTTGATCTAGAATGAGCGTCGAATACATAAATCAATACAAATGCCACTTTTCTTTTTATTGTTTTGAGGGTAGCAGTAGAGTAGTTGCAATATATTCTGCCTTTGATAGGTTATAAAAGTAAAAATATAAACCTGAATAAAAGGGTAACAGTTTATGAATTCTTATAATTGTGGATAAACGTGTGGTTTAGTTTGGAGACAGTTCTATTTGATAACCGGTGTAGTACAGCTCACTATTGAAGAAGTATACGATTGAGTTTATAGACACCTAAACAGTATTTATCGGCAGAGCTAGTGACCTTGTCGTTGTTCATTTGTTTGTAACACCCAAATAATTATAAAAGTATCAGTCAATATCATTGTATTTCGATTGATGACAATTTCAGTTCAAGTGATAAAAAACTATTAAAAATATAGTAAGCATATTTTTATACCTATTATAAGTAAGTTTCGCGCCAAATGTTTGTAACACCAAGAAATAATTGAGCTGGACCCACCTTAAAGTATACGGACGGATCTGTCCGACCGTCCGTCTGCAGTCCAGCTAAGCTTGTTCGCACTCTACAGGTCGCAATTGTGGTCCGATTGTTATGAAATTTGGCAGAAGTAACTTTTATGGCCACGGAAGTTTGGTATTGAATTTGGAGAAAATCGGTTCAGATTTAGATATAGCTTCCATGCAAATATCCCCATAATTTACACTATTACTGATCTAGAATGCACATTTTACATGGGATCATGACCAAATTTTCAGGATCGTGTTATATTTGAATAGAAACGGGAAAGTGGACCATATGGGTCCAAGTTTTGATATAGCCCCCATACAAATGTACATCCGATTTCCAATATTATTGCTCTAAAATGCACATTTTACATCGGATATTGATCAAATTTTCCACACAATGTTACATTTATACTAGAAACGCGTATTTTGAATGCCAGCTATATTGGTCAATGTTTTGGTATAGCCCCCATACAAATGGGCCCCCAGATTACACTATTATCACTCTAGAACCCACATCTTACATTGGATCGATCTTGATAAAATTTTGCAGATCATGTTATATTTCAATAAAGAATACCTACTTTGAAAGTGATCTATAAAGGCCAACTTTTTAATGTAACGCCCTTACAAGTGGACTCCCATTTGAATTATTACCTCTCTAGGACCCACATTTTACATCGGAAGATTTTTAAATTTTGCAGATTATATTATATTCATATTTCATTCTAAGAATGCCTACTTTGAAAGTGATCTATATGGACCCACTTTTTAATGTAGCGCCCTTACAAATGGCCCCCCCCATTTTTATTATTATCCCTCTAGGACCCACAATTTACATCGGAAGTTTATCAAATTTTGTATTTTGTATTATATTTCATCTAAGAAGACATATTATGAAAGTCAAATATATGGGTCCATATCTTGGTATAACCCCCATACAAATTGGGCCCCCATTCTACTCTATTACATCTCTAGAAACCACATCGTTCATTAGATCTCGATATAATTTTACATATCATGTCATATTTCAACTATGAATACCTACTTTGAAAGTGATCTATATGGAACCACTTTTTAATGTAGAGCCCTTACAAATGCCCCATTTTAATTTTTACACCTCAAGCACGGGAATTTTACATCGGATTTTTTTTTTTCAAATTTTGCAGATTATATTATTTTTCAACTAAGAATACAAAGTCAAATATATGTGTCCATTCTTTGGAATAACCCAAATGGGGTCCCATTCTACTCTAATACAGCTCTTGAAACTACGTCTTACATCCGATCATGATATATTTCAACTATGAACCAGGCCCCAAATATTGTTATAGGCCTCCTTTCAAATGTCGGTCCGATTTATCCTATTACTACTGTATAATTTGTATTTGTCTGCCGGAAAATTGGAACAATTATTGTTTTTTTACCATATATATGACTGTAAATGAATATATACTTTATAATTTATATGAACTACATAAAATTGCTCCCATGATACACCTGGGTTTAGTAATAAAAGCGAGGTATATACGCAGGGAGTGGTGTAGGGTATTATATAGTCGGTCCCGACGGACATTAGCCTTTACTCACTTGTTAATTTTATAATAAATCGTTGTGTTGTCAATGTTTGAAAAATTGAAATCCCACCCGGATGGGTTTTGAGTGTGCGAAGGTTAAAACAGACAACGCATTTATAGACTACCGTCTATTTCTAATTTTTTTGGGGAATGTGAGCGTGGCACAACTCTTTATAATTGAACTAGAAATATCTCTGGCGAAAATCAGTTAAGTCGGTTCAGATTTATATATAGTTCCCATACAAATGTCGTCCCCGATTTGTCCGCTCTAGAAGCCATATCTTTTAACCGATTTTCTTCAAATTTGGCACAACAACTCATATTCCAACTGGAAACATCTATGGTGAAAGATCGATTCAGATCTATATATAGCTGCCATACATATATCACTCTTGATTTTACTGCTTTCGTTCTAAAAAAAAACACCAAACCAATTTTGTTGAAATTGGGCACAATGAAATTTATAACAACTAAAATCATCAGTGCTGAAAGTTGGTTAAATCGGTTCAGATTCATATATAGCTCCCATACATATTTCGCACCTGATTTGACTTTTTCTGCTCTAGAAACTACAAATTTGGCACAAGGCATTATATTGCAGGTGGAAACATCTATGGTGAAGGTGGATCAGATCGGTTCAGATTTATATAAAGCTCCTATATGTATTTCGCTACCGATTTGACGTTTATCGCTCTCGAAACAATATATTTTGAAAGAATTCTTCAATTTTGGCTCAACACCTTATATTTGAACTAGAATCATCTCTGGTTAAAATGAGTCAAATCGGTTCAGATTTATATATAGCTCTCATACAAATGTTATAACCGTTGGACTTTTTCTACTCTAAAGTAACCGATTTTAATAAAATTTGGCACAATACCTTACATTTTAACAAGTAAGGAAAGGCAAAAGTCGGTCGAAGCCGAGTAAATGATACCCTATACTCGACTACATTTCCATTCGGTGCAAATGTGAAAGTTATTTGTATGCGAGCTATATCTAAATCTGAACCGATATGACACATTTTTGTCACAGATGTTTCTAGTTAAAATATGAGGTGTTGTACCAAATTTGATCAAAATGTTGTTTAAATTTACGGTTTCTAGACCGGAAAATTTCAAATAGGTAGGGAAATTTGTATGGTGGCTATATCTAAATTTGACCGATCCGATTTGACCCATTTTCACCACAGATAAGGTGTTAAGCAAAATTTTATCAAAATCGCTTCAATTATGTGGCTTCTAAAGCAGAAAAAGGCAAATCAGGAGCAACATTTATATGGGAGCTATATCTAAATCTGAACCGATTTGCTTCAAATTAAATAGCGTTCGTCTTCGGCATGCCAAAATCGTTTGCGTCAAGTTTCGTTAGAATCAGACAATGTATCGTGACTACAAGAATAGATGGACAGACGGACATGGATAAATCGATTCAAAAAGTGATTCTATTTATGTCGATCGGTATAATGAACGATGGGTCTATCTCGCCTCCTTTTGGGTGTTACAAACAATTGCTCAGTGACATTATACCCTGTGTGTAGGGTATAAAAACATCTATAGTGAAAATGGTTCAAATCTGTTCAGATTTATATACAGGTTTCATACAAATGCCGGTCTTTTGCTCTAGAAAGCACATATTTTAACAGATTTTGATCAGAACAAGTTTATTTCCTCTACAAATATACATTGTGAACGAGGGTATCATCGTCATGGAATGTGTCCTATCTTTCCAAAACCATCGCCTAATTGAAATGCAATGACGTAGAAAGTAGCCCTTCATTTTAAATTTTGAGTTGAAATCTAACATGATGTGAAAGTTTGATCATGATCTGATGTAAAATGCGAATTCTACAGTATTAATAGCGTAAATAGGAGTTACAGATGGACAACTGATGGACGGACGGACAGACATACATTTCAGCCGCCGACCTGTGCTGACGTGTTTGTCTGGTGGTCCGCCAGTGGTGAAGAGTTTGTGATGGCATACAAATAAATTGATTTTATTTTGGGACAGACAAAAAGTATAACGGATTGAATGGGTGACTTAAGACCCCAAGTATGTTTGGACCAAATCCGTTGCACGACTTCTTAAGCTGTTTGAGCCATGTCCGTTCATCTGTCTGTCTGCTTGATTGGTGTACACGATAACTGTCGAAAGGAGTTGAGGAATTTGAGCAAAATGTTTACACGGATATTGGGAGTCAGCTATATTTTGGAATTTGATAAAAAGACATATAATCACATCAAGCGTACAAAATATGGTGGGTTTTGCCACGCCCCTTCCAGTATCTCCCACACGAATGACTCAAACCTACCTAAAATTAAAGCTGTTATAAATTATATACGGATACCCGGAAATTTGACCTTTGGTAATGTTTTTACAAACGTTGCATTCACCTGGAATATGGGTCCCTCCCACACAAAGTGCCATGGTTACAATAAACCCGATATGCCGATACTTCCATGCGGGCAGTCGACAGCAGTTGCAATTTGATATATTAAAATGCTTTTATAATCACTATAAACCTAAAAAATATTTCCCCTTCCAGTGACTCCCGTACAATTGACTATGATTTCATATTTTTACAATTGCTCATGCAAGTAGTCCTTCCATACTTACTTAGTTATTTAGGTAAATATAATAACAACTCATTTGCGATAAATCGTCCAAGAGTACATATTATCAATATGAAAGTGAGCGCTTCCTCTATTCAAAAGTTTGGAGTTCGATAAGATTAATATTCAAATTTGTAAAAGGTCGAGAACGTCAACTTAGATTGTCCCTTGAAATCATTCGGATTGATATGAAATGATCGACTTATGTGGGGCAAACAAAATAATATTTGACTGATTACGAAATCTTGATTAACAATGTATTAAATTAAAAACACTAAAAGTATTAAACATGTAACTATGTTCATTCCACTACAACTCAACTTTTGTAATCTGGAAAAATCCTTTCATAGTAACAGAAATTAAAAATAAAAAGAAACGTATTTCGAAAGGCACTACATGCCAAACTTTATTTCCTAGAACATCTTACTTCTTCAAGAAACCACCGAATCTGCCGCCATAGCCGAAACCACCATAACCGAAACCGCCAATAGCAGAGCCGTAGACGGTAGCAGCGGGGGCAACAACAGCGGGGGCAGCATAAGAAGCAACTGGGACGGAAGCAGCATGGACCAAACCGGCACCATAACCGTAACCGGCGCCATAACCGCCATAACCGAAACCGGTGGCGACAGCAGCGGGAGCAGCATAAGTGGCAGCAGCAACTGGGGCGGCATAAGTGGCAGCGGCAATAGGAGCAGCATAAGTGGCAGCAGCTACTGGAGCGGCAGCGACAACAGTTTTGGAGACGGCGGCAACGGGAGCAGCATAGCTAGCAATAGCAGCGGGAGCGGCATAAGCAGCATGACCAACAACAGCGGGGGCGGCATAAGCAGCATGACCAACAACAGCGGGGGCAGCATAAGCAGCACCACCAACAAAGGCGGGAGCAGCATAAGCAGCACCACCAACAAGGGCGGGAGCAGCATAAGCAGCACCACCAATCAAACCGCTACCGTAGTAACCACCAGCAAGACCACCGGCACAGGCGGAGGAAACCAAAACGGCCAAAGCGAAAATGAAAGATTTCTAAAATAACAAAATTTCGATTAGTGGACATGCTATAGTTTGTCTCGAAATATTTTCCACTTACCATGTTGTTGGTTTTGAGTAGTTCTAGTCTGGCGAATGAGAAGCTGAAACTGATGCTGTTTTCGGAAACTTCCAGATCTTTTATACCAAACGCTTAGTCTAGAATGAGCGTCCAATACATAAATCAATACAAATGTCACTTTTTTTATTGTCACTAAGGTAGCATAGATGAGGATGAGATGCAATATATTCTGCATTTGATAAATATATCTTTCGGTTCTAAAAACCAGAGTTCTGGTTATGAAAGTGAAAGTACAAACCTGAATCAATAGGTAACAGTTAATACATTATTTTATTTATAGTTTGGATTGGACAGTTCTATTTGGAGACAGTTCTATGTGATAACCGGAGTAGTATGGCACACTTTTTAAGAAATGGAATAAGATTGCCTTTATTGTACGATGGGGAGGCTATAACACTAAAAAACAGTATTTGCTGCCGCTAGGCAGTATTCAGTGTAAAAACTCCTCCCAAAAATCAACCACAGGTATTATGGCTTTGTGAATTTGCTCGTAACTCCCAAATCGTAGCATTTATTATACAGATGGGCATTAGACAATTTACTTTTTTGGGCCGATTCCCGGGACGAAAAAGTTTCCGTTTGGCTTACAAACCTCCAATAAAAATTTGATGCCGTTTGGATTTCTCTCATTTCTGATGTTTCTAGTTCGAATATAAGATGTTGCGCCAAATTTGAAGAAAATCTATATGAAAATCGATATGGATTCGAGAGCGCCAAACGTCAAATAGGGAGCAAAATTTATATTGTAACTATATCCAAATCTGAACGGATTTGCTTCAAATTAAATAGCGTTCCTCATTGGCCCGCAAAACTTAATTTGGCCAAATTTCGTAAGGATCGGACAATAATGGCAACCTGTACTTTGATTACTAGAATAGGTGGACGGAAAGACAGACGGATATTGCTAAATTGACTCAGAAAGTGGTTTTAAGCCGATCTGTATAATTAACGATGGGTCTATCTCGTTTCCTTTTGGGTGTTACAAACAAATGTACAAAGACATAATACCCTAGTGAAGGGTATAAATACTGCCATGTGATATAGCAAAATAAAGGGTTTTCAATAACCACTCATTTGCAATGAACCATTCCAGAGCACATTTTAGCAACTTGAAATTGGAGTCGGATCGAATTAACCCGCAAATTTAATAAAATTCGAGAACGAGAATTTTACCTTGAAATTGTTAGGTTTCATATGAAATTATTGACTAATGTGAGGCAGACAGTATAATATTTGGTCGATTTCGAAAAAAAGATTAATGTAAGTCAATGTATTAAATTTGGATCACTAAAAGTATTAAACTTGTAACTAAGTTTATTCAACAACTACAACTCAACTTTCGTAATATGGAACAATTAAGGAAAGGCTAAAGTCCACTGTTAATCCAAATACAATTAAGTTCGGTAGAAAAGTGTAAACGGGCAGGATTTGTGTATGTATCCTAATCATAGACTGATATGACCTGACTCAATTTGTCAACTCGAGATATATCGGGGATATATCCAAACATGGAATGAAGTGATCCACTTTCACAATAGTTGCTTCCAGTTCAAGTATAACGTGTTATGATCAATTTGAAGAAATTCGGTGAAAATACGTTGTTTCTGGGGGAGGGAAATGTCAAATCGGGAGTGAAATTTGTTTGGGAGCCATGTATAAATCTGAACCGATCTGACTCATTTTCGCCATGGCTGTTTCTAGTGGAAATGTAAGATATTTTGCCAAATTTGAAGAAGATCTGTTAAAATATGTGGTTTCTAGAACAGAAAAAGTCAAATCGGGAGTGAAATTGGTTTGGGAGCCATATATAAATCTGTGCCGATCTGGCCTATTTTTACTGTAAGAGTTCCTAGTCTAAATATAAGCTCTATTGCCAAATTTGAAAACGGGCAGGATTTTTGTATGTATCCTAATCATAGACTGATATGACCTGACACAATTTATCAACTCGAATATCGGGGCTATATGCAAACGTGGAATGAAGTGATCCACTTAGATCCGTCCAATAGGTGCTTCCAGTTCAAAGAAAATCGGTGAAAAAACGTGGTTTCTGGTGGCGGGAAATGTCAAATCGGGAGTGAAATTTGTTTAGGAGCCATGTATAAATCTGAACCGATCTGACCCATTTTCAATATGGCTGTTTCTAGTGGAAATATAAGATATTTTGTCAAATACTAAGAAGATCTGTTAAAATATGTGGTTTCTAGAACAGAAAAAGTCAAATCGGGAGTGAAATTTGTTTGGGAGCCATATATAAATCTGAACCGATCTGACCTATTTATAAAGAGTGATTTTTTTGAGGTTAGGATTTTCATGCATTAGTATTTGACAGATCACGTGGGATTTCAGACATGGTGTCAAAGAGA
The DNA here is from genome assembly GCA_947397865.1 of Polietes domitor. Taxonomy (NCBI): domain Eukaryota; kingdom Metazoa; phylum Arthropoda; class Insecta; order Diptera; family Muscidae; genus Polietes; species Polietes domitor. The sequence continues at coordinate 120,661,485 of OX377620.1, forward strand.
AAGATGCTCAGTATGCTTTGACATTTCATCATGAATCGTCTTACAAACGAACAACGCTTGCAAATTATTGAATTTTATTATCAAAATGCGTGCTCTGTTAAGAAAGTTCATTGCGCGCTTCCATTTTATGGTCAGTTTAATCGACCCACTGAAGCGGCTATTCGGGCTATTGTGACTAAATTTCGCACCAAATTTACATTGTTGGACATTAAACCACCAACACGCTTACGTAGAGTGCGAACTGAAGAAAATATCGCAGCTGTATCGGCCAGTGTTAATGATGACCACCAATTTTCGATTCGTCGCCGTTCGCACCAATTGGGTCTCTGTTACTCAAAAACGTGGAAATGCCAAAATTGGACTAAGCGGATGGACCACCTAAGACGCAGCCGCGGTCAACATTTAAATGAAATTATCTTCAAAAAATAAATGTCATGGACCAATCTAACGTTTCAAATAAAGAACCGATGAGATTTTGCAAATTTTATGCGTTTTTTTTTTTAAAAAAGTTATCAAGCTCTTAAAAAATCACCCTTTACTATAGGAGTTCCTAGTCTAAATATAAGCTCTATTGCCAAATTTGAAGACAATCTGATGAAATATGTTTCATCTACACCATTTTCAAGTGTAATTCAAATAACACCATTTGCAATTCAAAAATTCCATTTTAAATTAAAAAAATATCAATTGAAATTAAAAAATTCCATTTGAAATTCAAAAAATGTCATTTGAAATTCAAAAATTCCATTTGAAATTCAGAAAATGTCATCATTTGTAATTCAAAAGACAACATTTGAAATTCAAAAGTCGTCATTTGTAATTCAAAAGACATCATTTGAAATTCAAAAGACATCATTTGAAAATCAAAAGACATCATTTGAAATTCAAAACTCGACATTTGAAATTCAAAACTCGTCATTTGTAATTCAAAATACACCATTTGAAACTCAAAAGTTTTCATTTGAATTTCAAAAATTATTCCATTTGAAATTCAAAAGAATCCATTCGAAATTCAAAAATGTAAACAAAATTATTTAAGAAAAATATACATTGGATATTCTGCAGTTTTGAAAACAGATTTAATAAAATGATAAGAAACCAATAATTATAATGATGAAAATGTCGGTAATTTCATATATAGTTTATAACCTTCAACAGCTCAGAGAGCATCTGCATATAATTTATAAGGACTTGGATTTTACTTAAGGTCGGATTATTTGTGTGGGAGGTACAACAAATCATAACTTTTTTACAGGTATAAAGTGATTGTAAAACCATTTCCAATATTAAATTGTTACTGATCAGTTTTATTTTAACTTATGCCAATTTGTGTGAGTGGTCTTGCAATTATCAAACCAAATATCAAATTTCAGAGTATTCCGATCGTCCGTATAGAAGTTATAAAATCTTTAAATTTAAATAGGTTAGAAAGATTTGCGTGGGAAGTACGTGGCAAAATCCTCTGTATTTCGTACGCTCAAAGTAATTATAGAAATTGTATCAAATATCAAAATATAACTGATTCCGAATATTCTTGTGGAAGAAACATTTATGTGAAAGGCAACAGAAGGGGCGTCTCAATGTCGCCCATCTACGAACGTAAACTAAGTTTGAATAAATTCCTTAACTCCCTTCGAATATTATCATGTACATAATCCAGGCAGATAGATAGACGGACATGGCTCAAACAGCCTAGAAAGTTGTGAAATGGATTTGGTCCATACGTACTTAGGGTCTAAGTCACTCCTCACTCTTTCTGGTGAGGATATAAAAATAAAAATATTACCCATTGAGAAATTTGTTTCGATTTTAGAAAACACACCTAGAAAAAGTGATTTTATAGAGATGAGTTTAAATTAAAAGATTCATAAATTTCTTTAATTAGTTTATTTTAAAAAACAGCAGAATATTGTTTTCTAAACAGCAGAATATTAAAATTTACAGAAATAAATAAATGCTACACATCCGAATGTATATTTTGCTTAAATAATTTTGTTTACCCTTTTTGAATTGCAAATGGAATAATTTTTGAATTACAAATGGAATAAATTATGTCTTCTGAATTTCATATGATGTCTTTTGGATTACAAATGACGAGTTTTAAATTACAATTGACATTTTTTGAATTTCAAATGGAATTTTTGAATTTCAATTGATATTTTTTGAATTTTAAGTGATGTCTTTTGAATTACAATTGAAAAAGGTGTAGAGCGGAAAAACTCAAATTGGGAGCGAAATTCGTATGGTGGCTATATCTAAATCCGAATCAATGTTCATCAAATATTCATGATTACAAGAATAGATGGACGGACGGACATTGCTAAATTGATTCAATCCTAAGTCGATCGATATAATTGACAATGGGTCTATCTCGCTTCATTTTGAGTGTTACAAACAAATGCACAAAGACATAATACTCTCGCGGAGTGTATAAAAATAAAACAAAAGGTATTTCGAAAAGCACTAGGTGCTAAACTTTATTTCCTAGAGCTTCTTACTTCTTGAAGTAACCACCGAAACCACCGAATCTACCGAAACCACCATAACCGAAACCGCCAATAGCAGATCCGTAGACGGTAGCAGCGGGGGCAACATAACCGGCAGCGGGGGCAGCATAGGTGGCAACTGGGGCAGCATGAACCAAACCGTTACCGTAACCGTAACCGGCACCATAACCGCCATAACCGAAACCGGTGGCGACAGCAGCGGGAGCGGCATAAGTGGCAGCAGCAACTGGAGCGGCATAAGTGGCAGCAGCAATAGGAGCAGCATAAGTGGCAGCAGCAACTGGAGCGGAGACTACAGTTTTGGCGACAGCGGCAACTGGAGCAGCATAGCTAGCAACAGCAGCGGGAGCGGCATAAGCAGCATGTCCAACAACAGCGGGGGCGGCATAAGCAGCATGACCAACAACAGCGGGGGCAGCATAAGCGGCACCGCCAACAAAGGCGGGGGCAGCATAGGCAGCACCACCAACAAAGGCGGGAGCAGCATAAGCAGCACCACCAACCAAACCACTACCGTAGTAACCACCAGCAAGACCACCGGCGCAGGCGGATGAAACCAAAACGGCCAAAGCGAAAATGAAAGATTTCTAAAATAACAAATTTCGATTAGTCGGCATCCTATAATTTGTCTCGAAATATTTTCCACTTACCATGTTGTTGGTTTAGAGTAGTTCTAGTCTGGCGAATGAGAAGCTGAAACTGATGCCATTTTCGGGAATCTCCAGATCTTTTATACCCAACGCCAAATACTTAATCCAGAATGAGCGTCGAATACATAAATCAATACAAATGTCAATTTTATTTTTATTGTCACTAAGGTAGCATAGCTGGAGAAGATGCAATCTATTCTGCATTTGATAGATCATTCGGTTCTAAAGAATCGAGTTCTGGTAAGAAAGTAAAAGTACAAACCTGAATCAATAGATAACAGTTTATGCATTCTTATATTTATGGTTTGTATTGGAACACAGTTCTGTTTGATAACCGGAGTAGTGTGGCACACTTCTGAAAAAATGGAATAGTATTCAGTTTATTGTACGATGGGGTGGCTACAACAGTATTTACTGCCAGAGATAGCGGCAGTATTCAGTGTAAAAATCCCTTCCAAAAATCATCCACAGGGTCAGCATTTATTATACAGATGGGCATTAGAGCATTTACTATTTTTTTACGTCATTTGAATCTTAAAGCTGGTATTGCTTGAAATCTTAAACAGTACATAACACTTTTACAATTAAGGGGTACTAATTTTTAAACTCTGTTACATTATTTTTCGAACAAAGTAGACATATTTGAAATCGGTTGACATTTACCCGCGATTAAAATTGCTCATTTTTGACAAAAATAAAAGGCAAAAGTCGGGCGTGGCCGTCTTTACCCTCCAATTCCCAATTAAATTGAGTTCGGTAAAAAAGTGAAAACCGGAAGGATTTTTGTACAGCTGCGGGGAAAAAATAGCACCATAACCTCTGTGGCCCTTTCTTCACAATTTTCTGTGTTATATACTTACCAAATTGAATATTTAACACATATTTTAGGAAAAAGGTTGTAAAAGATTAAAATTAAAATAATTTCTGTTTTATTTTGTATGTATTCAAAATTTGGCCGGTAAGAAAAATAGCATTGTGATCATAAAATGATATTAGGTGAAAAAATTAATACAAAAACTTCAAGTTTTTAACTAACACATAAATAAAATAACTAAAACAATGAATAAACAAGTAAGGAAAGGCTAAAGTCGGTATATACTTGGTTTTTATTACAAAACCCAGTTGTTTTATTAGGGCGATAAATTATAAATGCATCTTTAGTCAAATTTAACGAATATGGCAAAATTGATTGACTGTAATAAGTTGAATCTGAAGTGTTATGTAAACTAATCAGAAACTGATAATGAGCGGTGGCAATTTCTTTGCGTAATGCTCCACCTTTGCTGTAAGTATTCCTATCTGAAATATACGTTTAAAATCGGGATCCATGGTCCATGATCTGGACAATTTAATCCAGATCCCATGTAATGTGAAGGATTTAAAACGATAATATGGAAAATTGGTGGGACATTTGTATTTAGAAATGCTGACCAATATGGTCCAATTTTCGGGTAGGTATTCCGAGAGTAAATACAACGACAAATGCAGATTTTACAGCGGTAATAGGATAAATTGGACGAACATTTGTAAGGGGCCTATAACAACACTAGGGGTTGTACCATAACATGGGCCATTATAATTCCTTTTAGGCATTCCAAATGGAAATGGCCCTGCAAATCTGCAAATTTTTATAAAGAACCGATGTAAGATATAGTTTCCGAAGCGGTATAGTATAAAATAGGGGGACCATTTGTACAGGGATTGTGCCAAATATGGAGACATATATTTGACTTTCATAGTATGTATTCATAGTTGAAATATAATATAATTTGATAATCTTCCGATGTAAAATATGGGTCATAGAGGGGTAATAATAAAAATTGGGGCCCATTTGCAAGGGCGTCACATTAAAAAGTGGACCCTTATAGATCACTTTCAAAGTAGGTTTTCTTTACTGAAATATAACATAATTTGCAAAATTTTATTAAGATCCAATATAAGATGTAGGTTCTAGAGCGATAATAGTGTGGACTGGGGGCCCATTTATATGGGGTCTATACCAAAACATTGACCTATATAACTGGCTTTCAAAACAGGTGTTTCTAGTCTAAATTTAACATTCTGTGGGAAATTTGATCAAGATCCGTCTGGCCGTCTGCTTAGATGGACAGCAGACGGACAGTGTTACAACATTTGGCGGAAAACTAACTTATAATACCCTAGTCCACTAAGTGGTGTAGGGTATAAAAATCCTTAATATTTGGTTGTATGGCCCTTGTTGGCAATAACGGCTGCGCACCGTCTCGGCATTGAGTTGACCAGATCTTCACATCTTTTTTTTTGGATTTTTTTGCCACGAATCGTTAACAACAGTCCAGAGTTGTTTATTGTTTGTTGGTATTGCAGCAGACACGTCTTTCTTAACGTCAGCCCAAAGATTTTCAATTGGGTTTAGGACTGGCGACTGTGCGGGCTACTCCATTACGTTAACCCCATTGTCTAAAAACCATTGTCGAGCTTTTCTGCTGGTATGTTTTGATCGTTATGCTGTTGGAAGACCCACAACAATGGCATTTCCTCTTCTGCTTAAGGTAACATGACGTTTTTTTAAATTTCTACATAAGCATGTTGATCCATTATTGTTTTTATTAAATGTATTGGGCCTACTCCATAGTACGAAAAATATCCCCACACCATGATGCTAGAACCACCGTGCTTTATTGTCTTGCAAGTGAATTGTGGGTTATATTCGGCATTCGTTGGTCTTCGTACAGAGGACCGAGAACCTTTACCACCATATAAAACAATTTTTGACTCGTCTGTCCACAAAATATTTCTCCACTTACTCACTAGCCAGTTTGCAGTTCTTTGGCAAACTTCACGCGTTTCGTAACATGCCTTGCAGTTAAGAGAGGAACTTTTCGCGGACTACAGGCATTTAAATTATGTTCTGGTAATCGAGCTCAAACAGTTTCCTCACAAGCTTCAATTTGGATTTCTTTTTTAGTTCCGTGGCAGGCTTAAATGGATCTTTCTGGCATCCCCTGGTTTTCGCCCGCGGATTTCCACTTTTTTTCATAGATCACAGTATTGTGTATCATTTTGTTGAAACAATGTAGTAATTGTCCTATTTCGGCGTAAGATTTGCCTTCTGAAATCATATTTTTAATAATTTCTCTTTTTTCTAACGTACCATTTCTGCTAGCAATCTAATAATTTTTTTAATTTACTTTGGAGGATAATACCAAATAGACAAATGTTTGTTAAAAACAAAGGTTCAAAGCAAAAAAGAAGATTGGTGCTATTTTTTACCGTTAGATTTTCAACTTTTCTTTCATAGTTGTCCAATTCAACAACAACTGTAGCCATGAAGACAATACGAATGATTCTCTCAGAGAGGGCACAATCAACAAAATTTTTGAGAACCACCAAACGAAAAAATAAATCGATAATAAAAATTATACACAAAGAACAATCAAAAAGTGCATGTCGGTGCTATTTTTTTGTCGGCACTGTATGTTTCCCAATCTTAGGCTGATATGACCTGACCCAATTAGTCAAATCGAGAAGAATATTTGTATCGAGGCTATATCCAAACATGGAATGAATTCACACAATAGACACAATATGCTCAATTTAAAAAAAATCAGTGAAAATACCTGGTTTTTAGGGCGGAAAAAGTCAAATCGGGAGTGAAATTTGTTTGGGAGCCATGTATAAATCTGAACCGATATGACCCACTTTCACCATGGCTGTTTCTAGTGGAAATATAAGATATTTTGCCAAATTTGAAGAAGATGTGTACAATTTTCACCGATCAGACTCATTTTCACCATGTGTATTTCTAGTTGAAATATAAGGTACTTTGCCAAATTTGAATAAAATATGTTAAAACACTAGCTGAACCCCGCCAGCAAAAAACAAATGGTACAAATCAAATCAGGTTTCTATTTGATTTTTATCGTGGTAAGTAATAAAGGGTGATTTTTTAAGAGCTTGATAACTTTTTTTAAAAAAAAAACGCATAAAATTTGCAAAATCTCATCGGTTCTTTATTTGAAACGTTAGATTGGTCCATGACATTTACTTTTTGAAGATAATTTCATTTAAATGTTGACCGCTGCTGCGTCTTAGGTGGTCCATTCGGAAAGTCCAATTTTGGGCAACTTTTTCGAGCATTTCGGCCGGAATAGCCCGAATTTCTTCGGAAATGTTGTCTTCCAAAGCTGGAATAGTTGCTGGCTTATTTCTGTAGACTTTAGACTTGACGTAGCCCCACAAAAAATAGTCTAAAGGCGTCAAATCGCATGATCTTGGTGGCCAACTTACCGGTCCATTTCTTGAGATGAATTGTTCTCCGAAGTTTTCCCTCAAAATGGCCATAGAATCGCGAGCTGTGTGGCATGTAGCGCCATCTTGTTGAAACCACATGTCAACCAAGTTCAGTTCTTCCATTTTTGGCAACAAAAAGTTTGTTAGCATCGAACGATAGCGATCGCCATTCACCGTAACGTTGCGTCCAACAGCATCTTTGAAAAAATACGGTCCCATGATTCCACCAGCGTACAAACCACACCAAACAGTGCATTTTTCGGGATGCATGGGCAGTTCTTGAACGGCTTCTGGTTGCTCTTCACTCCAAATGCGGCAATTTTGTTTATTTACGTAGCCATTCAACCAGAAATGAGCCTCATCGCTGAACAAAATTTGTCGATAAAAAAGCGGATTTTCTGCCAACTTTTCTAGGGCCCATTCACTGAAAATTCGACGTTGTGGCAGATCGTTTGGCTTCAGTTCTTGCACGAGCTGTATTTTATACGGTTTTACACCAAGATCTTTGCGTAAAATCTTCCATGTGGTCGAATAACACAAACCCAATTGCTGCGAACGGCGACGAATCGACATTTCACGGTCTTCAGCAACACTCTCAGAAACAGACGCAATATTCTCTTCTGTACGCACTGTACGCATTCGTGTGGTTGGTTTAATGTCCAATAAAGTAAACTGAGTGCGAAACTTGGTCACAATCGCATTAATTGTTTGCTCACTTGGTCGATTATGTAGACCATAAATCGGACGTAAAGCGCGAAACACATTTCGAACCGAACACTGATTTTGGTAATAAAATTCAATGATTTGCAAGCGTTGCTCGTTAGTAAGTCTATTCATGATGAAATGTCAAAGCATACTGAGCATCTTTCTCTTTGACACCATGTCTGAAAAATACTAATGCATGAAAATCCTAACCTCAAAAAAATCACTCTTTATATACGTTCCATTTTTTTTAACCGGCATCATATTTATCTTTCTCATGATCAGTAATATATAGGCTCCACTATTCAGCCTTTTAGCTCAAAAAACACTTTTGCCACGTCCCCAGCGCCCACTAAAAGAAAAATTTCCAAATTTCGGCATCATATTTATGTACCAATTTTCAGACTTCTTTCTCTTAAAAACACTTTTGTCATGCTCCCACCGCCCACGGAACGAAAATCCAAATTTCACCGATCTGACCCCTTTTCACCATGTGTATTTCTAGTTGAAATATAAGGTACTTTGCCAAGTTTGATAGAAAATATGTGCTGAACCCCGCCCGCTTCGCCAGGCAAAAAACAAATGGTACAAATTAAATCAGGTTTCTAATTGATTTTTATCGTGGTAAGTAATATATACGTTCCAATTTTCAGCCTTCTAGCTTAAAAAAACACTTTTGACACACCCACATCGCTCACGAAACGAATACTCAACATCCGGCATCATATTTATCAGTAATATATACGCTCCAATTTTCAGCCTTTTAGCTCAAAAAACACTTTTGCCACGCCCCCACCGCCCACGAAACGAAAATCCAAATTTTAACATCAAATGATATTTCTCGTGGTCAGTAATACATATTTTCCAATTTTCAGCCTTCTAGCTCAAAAAAAACTATTGCTAAGTCCAAGGCGGGAGCGAAATTTGTATAAAAATCTGAAACGAACTAACACATTTTCACCATGGATGTTTCTAGTTGAAATATAGGATACTTTGCCAATTTTTTAGGAAGATAGGATAAAATATGTGGTTTCTAGAGCAGAAACAGTCACATCGGAAACGATATTTGTATGACAGCTATATATAAATCTGCACCGATCTGGCCCACTTTCATCAGAGATATTTCTAGTTGAATTATGAGCTGTTGCGCCAAATTTTAAGACTGACTTCTTGAGGGGAAAAGTACAATCGAGAGAGACGTTTGTATAGAAACTATATATAAATCTAAACCGATCAAACATTTTCACCATAGATGTTTGAAGTTGAAATATAAGATGTTTTGTGAATTTTTGTTTGTTAACATCGGGCAACCATTGTGACCTTTACTTTGATTACAAAAATAGACGGACAGACAGACTGAAATTGCTTAATCGTCTCAGAAAGTGATTCTAAGCCGATCTGTATAATAAACGATGGTGTCTAAAGTCAGCCGTGACCGACCTTAGCAGTACTTTCCTATCTTCATACAGATCTATATAATAAGTTTATACATTTTGGTTTCAAGAAATGAATAGCTATATTTGTTCGCTCAGCAGCGTCACTAGAATATGACCAATTTTCATAAAAAATAATTAAAATTTAAGAACATCTTACTGTTAAAACTGATTTATCGGCCTAAAAGCTATAATTTTAACCGACATTTATGAAATTTTGTGTTAAACTTATATTATGTTAAAATTACATACTTCATGTTTATTTCTCTATTTTCGTCAACTAGAATGTTTCTAAAAGTGCAAACAAATCGTACAAATGGTTTAACCTAAGGGTCAGTCTTTCAGGAAAATATATGATGAAAATCTATGAAAACATATGTTTTTCGTGACTTAGGTAAAGAAGGTGTTATAATAACCACTAATTTGCAATGAATCATCCCAGAGAATCATTTTAGCAACTTGAAAGTAAACCCTTCTTCCAACCAAGAGTTTGGATTTGGATTAGATTAATATGCAAGTTTATAAAAATCCTAGAAAGTCACCTTGAAATCATTCGGTTTGATATGTAAAGATATAATTATGTTGAGCAGACTGATTACGAAATCTGGTTTAATGTAAGTCAGTTTATAATTTTAGATCACTAAAATTATTAAACTTGTAACTATGTTAAATTCATCTGGAAAATTCCGTCCATAGCCATAGAAATTAAAAATAAAACGAAAAGTATTTCTAAAGGCACTAAATGGCAAACTTTATTACTAAAAGCTTCTTACTTCTTGAAGTAACCACCGAAACCACCGAATCTACCGAAACCACCATAACCGAAACCACCGATGGCAGAGCCGTAGACGGTAGCAGCGGGGGCAACATAACCGGCAGCGGGGGCAGCATAAGTGGAAACTGGGACGGCAGCAGCATGAACCAAACCGTTACCGTAACCGTAACCGGCACCATAACCGCCATAACCGAAACCGGTGGCGACAGCAGCGGGAGCAGCATAAGTGGCAGCAGCAACTGGTGCGGCATAAGTGGCAGCAGCAATTGGAGCAGCATAGGTGGCAGCAGCAACTGGAGCGGAAACTACAGTTTTGGCGACAGCGGCAACTGGAGCAGCATAGCTAGCAACAGCAGCGGGAGCAGCATAAGCAGCGGGAGCAGCATAAGCAGCATGACCAACAACAGCGGGAGCGGCATAAGCAGCACCACCAACAAAGGCGGGGGCAGCATAACCAGCACCAAAGGCGGGAGCAGCATAAGCAGCACCACCAACAAAGGCGGGAGCAGCATAAGCGGCACCACCAACCAAACCACTACCATAATAACCACCAGCAAGGTGACCGGCACAGGCGGACGAAACCAAAACGGCCAAAGCGAAAATGAAAGATTTCTAAAATAACAAATTTCGATTAGTCTCTTATTGAAATCCCATTGATTGTGTCCAAAGATTCTTCACTTACCATGTTGTTGGTTTAGAGTAGTTCTAGTCTGGCGAATGAGAAGCTGAAACTGATGCCGTTTTCGGGAATCTCCAGATCTTTTATACCCAACGCCAAACACTTAATCTAGAATGAGCACCGAATACATAAATCAATAAAAATGCCACTTTTATTATTACTGTCACTAAGGTAGCATATCTGGAGGAGATGCAATGTATTCTTCGTTTGATAAATTTATCATTCTGCTCTAAAGAATCGAATTCTGGTTATGAAAGTAAAAGTACAAACCTGAATCAAAAGGTAACAGTTTATACATTATTTTATTTATGGATAAACGTGTGGTTTGGTTTGGCAGATGCAGTTCTATTTGATAACCGGAGTAGTATGGCACACTTTCGAAGTTCATCACTAGAATTGAGTTTTTTGTACGATTGGGAGGATATAACACAATATTTACAGACACAGCTATGATGAGCGGAAATTTGGTCCAGGGACATAGGCGTAAGAAGTGGTGACTGGGGTGGTCTAATATCACCCAGATATTTCAGCTAAAGTTTTTTAATTTATTATGCGAATGGTAACAATGGGGTTAAAGCGGTTCAGATTTAGATATAGCCACAATACAAATTTCGCTCCCGATTTTACGTCTACCCCTCTCGAAACCACATATTTTGACAGATTTCTGTCAAATTTTGCAAAATACGTTTTATTTCAACTAGTGAAAATTGGTCATTTTTGTATCTCCTAAATAAATTTCGCTCCCTATTTAATGTTTTCCGGTCAGATTTATATATAGCTGTGATAAAATTGTCGCCGATTTTACTTTTTATGCTCTAGAAAACACACATTTTATCAGATTTTGACCAGGACAAGTTATATTTCAGCTGGATCCATTATATAGGACGCATTCCAAAATTGAAAATTGAATTGCAATGACGTAGAAAGTGAAGGGTATCATATAGTCAGTCCCGCCCGACTTACATTTTTGGATCTCATTACAACTAGATGCAGTTGCAGATACGAAAATTATAGAAGCAATTGCAGAACGAGTAAAAATTGCCGCTGAGGTTTTGGGGTTATGAAATATAATCTTAACCGTTACGGTATCTTCAAATGTATTTAAATTTACTTATAAGTGCACTAACAGTACAGGAAGATGTTACTTTTTGTAATATAGCCAACAAATGTTGGAAAAAAAATAATTTTATAAATAAATATAAAATATCAATTATTTTAAACCACGCTTATAAGGAAAGTCTACCAATATGTTTATACTATAATAATATAATATAAGTCAATTAAAAAAGTATATATAGTGGGGGGTAGTGGGTGCATTTTCAGCTACAGCATTTTGGTTTGATGTATTTCTATCCCATTTTAACTTCAAAAGTATACATTTTTAAAATCCATTATCTCTCACGTACACAGTGCAAAATAACCTAACCTCGTGATTCAATACATTTTGCATTAAATGTAAAAAAGAAAATAAAAAAAAATTGGACAAATCTTTGTTTTTTTTTTGCGAGTCTATGCAGTCAGGGGAATATGATCGCTACAAGTTTTATTACTTTTCTCAATTTTTGTCGTAAAAGTAAAAAATAAAGTATCTGGTATAAAGTATCGCATACAAAGAATTCCACTATTTTTATCCTATTTTTCCCACTTTACCCCCTTAAAAGTATAGGGTCCGCCAAATACCTTTTTTCAAATTCTATACAAAAAAGCTAAAGGAAAGGCTAAAGTCGGGCGTGGCCGACTATATAATACCCTACACCACTCCCTGCGTATGTACCTCGCTTTTTTATGTAGATCATATAAATTATACAGTTACTATAAATTCATCTTTAGTCATATTTAACGAATATGGTTAATAATATGGTAATTGATCCAATTATCCGACAGACATATACAAATTATACAGTAGTAATAGGATGAATCGAACCGACATTTCAAAAGGGAGCCTATAACAACATTTTGGGCCTGGTCCAAAACATGGGCCTATATATTTCTTATTCACGGTAGGTATTCCTAGTTTAAAAATATCATGATCTGCAAAATTTGATAAAGATCTGATGTAAGATGTAGTTTCTGGAGCTGTAATAGATCAGAATGGGGCCCCATTTTGGGTTATACCAAAGTATGGACATATGGGCATCTCCCAAACATGTAAGGACAGGCTAAAGATGGACAGACTTTCTATCTCATTACAATTCAATTCGATAAAAAAGTGAAATCGGGAAGGATTTTTGCATCCTGTAAATGTATGTGTTTGACAAAAAATGTTAAATTGGAAAGGACATTTGTATGGGGGTATAATAAAACCTGGAACGATGCTTTCACCATGTATGTTTATTTGTGAAATATAATATGTAAAGTTTGGCCAAAATCCTTTAAACATTCTGGAGCAACATTTGTATGAGGGCTATATCTAAATCAGAACCGATCTTACCCACTTTCACCACAGGTTTTTTAGTTCTATTATAAAATGTTGTGCAATTTTAAAGAAAATCGGGTACAATATGTGGTTTCTAAAGCGGAAAAAGTGAAATAGGGAGCGACATTTGTATGGGGGCTATATCTAAATCTGAACCGATCTTACCCAATTTCAGCATAGGTGTTTCTAGTTCGATTATAAAATGTTGTGGCAATTTTAAAGAAAATCGGGTACAATATGTGGTTTCTAAAGCTGAAAACATGAAATAGGGAGCGACATTTGAATGGGGGATATATCTAAATCTGAACCGATCTTACCCAATTTCTGCATAGGTGTTTCTAGTTGGATTATAAGATGTTGTGCCAATTCTAAAGAAAATCGGGTACAATATGTGGTTTCTAAAGCGGAAAATTTCAAATCGGGAGCGAAATTTGTATGGGGGCTATATCTACATCTGAACCGATTTTACCCAATTTTTGCATAGGTGTTTCTAGTTGGATTATAAGATGTTGTGCCAATTTTAAAGAAAATCGGGTACAATATGTGGTTTCTAAAGCGGAAAAACTGAAATAGGGAGCGACATTTGTATGGGGACTATATCTAAATCTGAACCGATCTTACCCAAATTCTGCATAGGTGTTTCTAGTTGGATTATAAGATGTTGTACCAAATTTAAAGAAAATCGGGTATAATATGTGGTTTCTAGAGCGGAAAATGTCAAATCTGGAGCGTCATTTGTATGGGGGTTATACCTAAATCTGAACCGATCGTACCCATTTTCAGCATAGGTGTTTCTAGTTGGATTATAAGATGTTGTGCCAATTTTAAAGAAAATCGGGTACAATATGTGGTTTCGAAAGCGGAAAAACTGAAATATGGAACGACATTTGTATGGGGACTATATCTAAATCTGAACCGATCTTACCCAATTTCTGCACAGGTGTTTCTAGTTGGATTATAAGATGGTGTCAAATCTGGAGCGTCATTTGTATGGGGGTTATACCTAAATCTGAACCGATCGTACCCATTTTCAGCATAGGTGTTTCTAGTTGGATTATAAGATGTTGTGCCAATTTTAAAGAAAATCGGGTACAATATGTGGTTTCGAAAGCGGAAAAACTGAAATATGGAACGACATTTGTATGGGGACTATATCTAAATCTGAACCGATCTTACCCAATTTCTGCACAGGTGTTTCTAGTTGGATTATAAGATGGTGTACCAAATTTAAAGAAAATCGGGTACAATATGTGGTTTCTAAAGCGGAAAATTTCAAATCGGGAGCGAAATTTGTATGGGGGCTATATCTACATCTGAACCGATCTTACCCAATTTTTGCATAGGTGTTTCTAGTTGGATTATAAGATGTTGTGCCAATTTTAAAGAAAATCGGGTACAATATGTGGTTTCTAAAGCGGAAAAACTGAAATAGGGAGCGACATTTGTATGGGGACTATATCTAAATCTGAACCGATCTTACCCAAATTCTGCATAGGTGTTTCTAGTTAGATTATAAGATGTTGTACCAAATTCAAAGAAAATCGGGTAGAATATGTGGTTTCTAGAGCGGAAAATGTCAAATCTGGAGCGTCATTTGTATGGGGGTTATACCTAAATCTGAACCGATCGTACCCATTTTCTGCATAGGTGTTTCTAGTTGGATTATAAGATGTTGTACCAAATTTAAAGAAAATCGGGTATAATATGTGGTTTCTAGAGCGGAAAATGTCAAATCTGGAGCGTCATTTGTATGGGGGTTATACCTAAATCTGAACCGATCGTACCCATTTTCAGCATAGGTGTTTCTAGTTGGATTATAAGATGTTGTGCCAATTTTAAAGAAAATCGGGTACAATATGTGGTTTCGAAAGCGGAAAAACTGAAATATGGAACGACATTTGTATGGGGACTATATCTAAATCTGAACCGATCTTACCCAATTTCTGCACAGGTGTTTCTAGTTGGATTATAAGATGGTGTCAAATCTGGAGCGTCATTTGTATGGGGGTTATACCTAAATCTGAACCGATCGTACCCATTTTCAGCATAGGTGTTTCTAGTTGGATTATAAGATGTTGTGCCAATTTTAAAGAAAATCGGGTACAATATGTGGTTTCGAAAGCGGAAAAACTGAAATATGGAACGACATTTGTATGGGGACTATATCTAAATCTGAACCGATCTTACCCAATTTCTGCACAGGTGTTTCTAGTTGGATTATAAGATGGTGTACCAAATTTAAAGAAAATCGGGTACAATATGTGGTTTCTAAAGCGGAAAATTTCAAATCGGGAGCGAAATTTGTATGGGGGCTATATCTACATCTGAACCGATCTTACCCAATTTTTGCATAGGTGTTTCTAGTTGGATTATAAGATGTTGTGCCAATTTTAAAGAAAATCGGGTACAATATGTGGTTTCTAAAGCGGAAAAACTGAAATAGGGAGCGACATTTGTATGGGGACTATATCTAAATCTGAACCGATCTTACCCAAATTCTGCATAGGTGTTTCTAGTTAGATTATAAGATGTTGTACCAAATTCAAAGAAAATCGGGTAGAATATGTGGTTTCTAGAGCGGAAAATGTCAAATCTGGAGCGTCATTTGTATGGGGGTTATACCTAAATCTGAACCGATCGTACCCATTTTCAGCATAGGTGTTTCTAGTTGGATTATAAGATGTTGTGCCAATTTTAAAGAAAATCGGGTACAATATGTGGTTTCGAAAGCGGAAAAACTGAAATATGGAACGACATTTGTATGGGGACTATATTTAAATCTGAACCGATCTTACCCAATTTCTGCACAGGTGTTTCTAGTTGGATTATAAGATGGTGTCAAATCTGGAGCGTCATTTGTATGGGGGTTATACCTAAATCTGAACCGATCGTACCCATTTTCAGCATAGGTGTTTCTAGTTGGATTATAAGATGTTGTGCCAATTTTAAAGAAAATCGGGTACAATATGTGGTTTCGAAAGCGGTAAAACTGAAATATGGAACGACATTTGTATGGGGACTATATCTAAATCTGAACCGATCTTACCCAATTTCTGCACAGGTGTTTCTAGTTGGATTATAAGATGGTGTACCAAATTTAAAGAAAATCGGGTACAATATGTGGTTTCTAAAGCGGAAAATTTCAAATCGGGAGCGAAATTTGTATGGGGGCTATATCTACATCTGAACCGATCTTACCCAATTTCTGCATAGGTGTTTCTAGTTGGATTATAAGATGTTGTTTAAAGAAAATCGGGTACAATATTTGGTTTCTAGAGCGGAAAATGTCAAATCGGGAGCGATATTTGTATGGGGGATATATCTAAATCTAAACCCGTTTCCTCCAAATTCAATACCTTGGTCCTTGGGCAGAAAAAATAACTTCTGCCAAGTTTCATGACAATCGGACAATAATTGCGACCTGTAGAGTGCGAACAAGCTTAGATGTACAGCAGACGGACGCACGGACGGACAGACAGACATCGGTAAATCGATTCAGCTGGTGATTCTAAGCCGATCCGTATACTTAAAGGTCTAGCTCGATTATTTCGTGGTGTTACAAACATTTGGCGCGAAACTAACTTGTAATACCCTAGTCCACGAAGTGGTGTAGGGTATAATGAGCTTTTACTTAAATTTAAGTTAATGTGTATGTGGAAATTTACGCCGAGATCTCCATACATGTAAGCATTAATGGACTTATCGAAAAACACTTGAAATTGAAGCAATTCTCGTTCGTGTTCAGAGACTTATTTCTTAAATACATACATGGAGTACACTGAACGCATTTTCCTTCTTAATATTTATGAAGCGATTTCATAAAAAGTGTTTCATAAATTTTGTAATTTTTTTTCATAATATGTTTGAAAAATTCATAAATAAAATGAAATGTTTCATTCATAAACTTTTCATATTTCATAAAACAAAATTGGTAAATTAGTGAAGCTTAGTTTCATAAGATCAAAAAAATATGTCATTGTATTAAAGAAACATTTCTTAAATATTATGAAATATGCCATAACCAATAAAATATTTGTGTTATGAAATGCCTTCATAAATATAATGAAGGATTTCATAGTTTTTATGAAATGTTTCATATCTTACAACCACAATTTTTAGCGTGTCGACTTTATTCATTGAATGCAAGCAATTCTCATTTGTACTCTGCTAACTCTGACATAAGTATAAACCCTAATTTAGGTCAAAGAAATATTCATTGCAGACGCTCGCAATGGTGGTGTGCGTTGATTGGTTAGTCAACGAGTCAGACCTGTTTTGCTATTTTTGTTTTTCTTGGAAACTTCAGTACTTACTATTTATGAAACTCTTTCATAAAATTAATGAAGTTTCTTCATAAAATCTATGAAAATTTTCATAAATCATATTATGAAAAATAATGAACTTGTATGAAATGAAAAAGGAAAGAACTGCATTTCATACTTTCTAAGAAATGTTTCATAAATTCATAACACTTTTCATTGATTTGTGCTTTATGAAATATGTTTCATACTTTTTATGAAATGTTTCTTTGGCGACATTTTAATGAAAATTTTCACTGAAGTTCTCATAAAAACTGAAACTCATAAATATTATGAAGATAATTCTTTCAGTGTATTAGCTCAACTCTTTGTGGCAGAGGTATCATGAAACTTTGGACATTTTCTTCGACACAAGTACGAATTTACTCAGTTGTAAGAATTTGTTTATTATATTCAAAGAAATGTTTTCAAGAAAATTTACTACCCTATTTCTAGTAAGTGAACAATTTACTATAAGTTTGAAATAAGTAAACATTACTCATACTTAGTTAAGTTTCCCACTTTTAAGGAAATTTTTACTAAACTGGTGTACAATTGTTGAACTAAATTGGAGTATGGATTTTACTCAGATTTAGGAATGTTGTTTTTTGACCCAATAAGTCATTACCGTATTTTCCAAATTTCGTATAATTCGAATAAAAATATATGTGTACCTTCAACAATTGAGTATTATTAACACACATAAGGCCTAGCCAATCTGATCTCAATTTTTGTAATACGTATATTGTAAAATCTCATAAAATGTATATATATCAAAATTACCACGACTAAAGGATAACTATTTTAATAATAACTAGAGCTGTAATAGATCAGAATGGGGCCCCATTTGGGTTATACTAAAGTATGGATATATGGGCATCTCCCAAACAAGTAAGGAAAGGCTAAAGACGGACGGACTTTCTATCTCATTACAATTCAATTCGGAAATGAAGTGAAATCTGGAAGGATTTTTACATCCTGTAAATATAAGTGTTTGACAAAAAATGTTAAATCGGAAAGGGGGTATATTGAAACCTGGAACGATATGACCCGCTTTCACCATGTATGTTTATTGGTGAAATATAATATGTAAAGTTTGGCCAAAATCGGTTAAACATTCGCGAGCAACATTTGTATGAGGGCTATATCTAAATCAGAACCGATCTTACCCACTTTCACCATAGGCTTTTTTAATTCGATTATAAGATGTTGTGCCAATTTTAAAGAAAATCGGGTACAATATGTGGTTTCTAGAGCGGAAAACGTAAAATCGGGAGCGACATTTGTATAGGGGTTATAGCTAAATCTCAACCGATCTTACCCACTTTCACCATATGTGTTTTAAGTACATAAACGGGTACAATATTTGGATTTTAGAGCGGAAAAAGTAAAATCGGGAGCGACAATTGTATGGGCCCTATATCTAAATCTGAACCTATCATACCCACTTTCAGCATAGGTGTTTATAGTTGGATTATAAGATGTCGTGCCAAATTTAAAGAAAATCGGATGCAAGATGTGATTTCTAGAGCGGAAAATGTCAAATCGGGAGCGACATTTGTATGGGGGCTATATCTAAATCTGAACCGATCTTACCCACTTTCACCATAGGTGTTTTTAGTTGCATTATAAGATGTTGTGCTAATTTTTAAGAAAAACGGGTACAATATGTGGATTTTAGAGCGGAAAAAGTCAAATCGGGAGCGACATTTGTATGGGGCCTATATCTAAATCTGAACCTATCATACCCACTTTCAGCATAGGTGTTTCTAGTTCGATTATAAAATGTTGTGCCAATTTTTAAGAAAATCGGGTACAATATGTGGTTTCTAAAGCGGAAAAAGTGAAATAGGGAGCGACATTTGTATGGGGGCTATATCTAAATCTGAACCGATCTTACCCACTTACAGCATTGGTGTTTCTAGTTCGATTATAAAATGTTGTGCCAATTTTAAAGAAAATCGGGTTCAATATGTGGATTTTAGAGCGGAAAAAGTGAAATCGGGAGCGACATTTGTATGGGGGCTATATCTAAATCTGAACCGATATCAAATTCAATACCGATGGTCCTTGGCCAGAAAAAATAACTTCTGCCAAGATTCATGACAATCGGACAACAATTGCGACCTGTAGAGTGCGAACAAGCTTAGATGGACAGTAGACGGACGGACGGACAGACAGACATCGTTAAATCGACTCAGCTGGTGATTCTAAGCCGATCGGTATACTTAAAGGTGGGTCTAGGTCGATTATTTCTTGGTGTTACAAACATTTGGCGCGAAACTAACTTATAATACCCTAGTCCACGAGGTGGTGTAGGGTATAATAATATGTGTACTTCAACAATTGCGTATTATTAAATTTAAATTTTACAAAAAACTCCAATGCCAAAATGATGTCGAAATGAATCTCAGAATTAACATTATATTGAAAACAACAACAATACTTGAAGCAGTACTTCCAAAGGTAAACGAATTTAGCAAATTTTTACTAGGACTGTATTTTGATTTATTTAAATTTATAAATAAATATTGTAAACTAACAATATTGTGAAAACAAAACAAAATATAATGAAAAGAGTCGGAATTAGCCGGTTCTTCGAAAGACATAATTTTCAAAAAATCGGGGACGGTAGAAGGAGAAGTACTGGTGGGTAACTAATCAATGCCAAATCTAAGTGCTCTTGTCATTGCAATTTATAATTTTTAACTTTTTTCAACTCAACTGTCTTAACACTTATTACAGTCTGACTTGACATCGGTTATAATCAAGTTAGTTGAGTTTAATAAATTATCATTGTTGTACTTTTGTTTTTGATACTTTGTTTTCGGTTCACTAATTACAGAGACCTATCTTTAATGATCATTACGCATTTTTATATTCCAATCACGTTTACGTACAATATGAGACGATTTTAAGCCCACCTCGCGAAAATCTTTTTAGAGATTCCTGATCTTAGCTACATTTGAACTATCGATTACTTTGACTTTGTTTGATATTTGCAAAATGGGACGCTATACGCTCGAAAAAAATTGGGAAATATTAAAAACTTACTTCCAAAGTACTGTTAAAAATTTACGAGGAAAATCTTCGTCTCTTCAGTTGAAGCTCATTTTCATCTCGGTGGCTATGTCAATAAGCAAAATTGCTGCATATGGGGTTAAGAGAAGCCAGACGTGACTATTGCATGCACAACGAATCACTGTTTGGTGTGGATTTTGGGCTGTACATAAAAATTGTGTTGATCGGATGAGATACTGCCAGTCGTGGTAGTCATATGAATGTTATTGTGTTCCATTATTAAATGACAAAGTTCAATCTTTCCAATAAAACCAGAAATTTGAACAAATAATCAGTACTTTTTGTATAGCCTAATCTAATTTTCTAATTTAAAATTTTAAATGGCCCCATATACTATATATTAGCGAATTGTGTATTATTGCTGGAACAAGATTCAGCCTGTAAGTGCCTTCTCAAAAACGGATGCAATATTGGTTATTGGTCAATACGACCACAATTATAACTTGATGTTGTGAGGAAATTTGGGTATCCGAAAATAATCGAGATATATGTGGTAGCCAGTGTAATATTTGGCTGATTATGAATGCCAGATTAATGTCAGTCAATGAATTAAATTCCGATTGCTAATCCTATCCAACAAAGATTATTCCATAGAAATTAAAAAGAGAACAAAAAGTATTTCGCAAGGCACTACATGCCAAACTTTATTTCCTATAACTTCTTACTTCTTGAAGTAACCACCGAAACCACCGAATCTACCGAAACCACCATAACCGAAACCACCGATGGCAGAGCCGTAGACGGTAGCAGCGGGGGCAACATAACCGGCAGCGGGGGCAGCATAAGTGGCAACTGGGGCAGCATGAACCAAACCGTTACCGTAACCGAAACCGGCACCATAACCGCCATAACCGAAACCGGTGGCGACAGCAGCGGGGGCAGCATAAGTGGCAGCAGCAACTGGAGCGGCATAAGTGGCAGCGGCAATAGGGGCAGCATAAGTGGCAGCAGCTACTGGAGCGGCAGCGACAACAGTTTTGGAGACGGCGGCAACGGGAGCAGCATAGCTAGCAACAGCAGCGGGAGCGGCATAAGCAGCATGACCAACAACAGCGGGAGCGGCATAAGCAGCATGACCAACAACAGCGGGGGCAGCATAAGCAGCACCACCAACAAAGGCGGGAGCAGCATAGGCAGCACCACCAACAAAGGCGGGAGCAGCATAAGCAGCACCACCAACCAAACCACTACCGTAGTAACCACCAGCAAGACCACCGGCGCAGGCGGATGAAACCAAAACGGCCAAAGCGAAAATGAAAGATTTCTGAAATAGCAAAATTTCAATTAGTGGCAGTCCATAGTTTCGAAAAAATTTTCCACTTACCATGTTGTTGGTTTTGAGTAGTGCTAGTCTGGCGAATGAGAAGCTGAAACTGATGCTGCATTCGGGAATCTCCAGATCTTTTATACCAAAAGCTTAGTCTAGAATCAGCGTCGAATACATAAATCAATGCTGATATAAATGTCACTTTTCTTTTTATTGTCATTAAGTTAGAATAGCTGGAGCAGATGCAATGTATTCCGCATTTGATAAATTGATCATTCGGTTCTACAGAATCGAGTTTTGGCCATGAAAGTAAAAGTATAAACCTGAATCAAAAGGTAATAGTTTATGCATTCATTTATTTATGGATAAACCTGTGGTTTCGATTTGGGAGACAGTTCTGTTTGATAATACGGATACATGAAATTGGATGGACTATATTGTGCGAGGAGAAGGCTATAACACTAGACAACTGCAATTACTGGCAGAGATAGAGACTATGTTTTTAGTTTAGTTCGATCTTCTAGTACAAAAAACCCTTCCAAAAACCTTCCACATGAGATTGCGTCTTTCTGCATTCGTTTGTAACTCACAAAATGTAGTTTTAATTATATGGTTGGAAATATATCACTTTTCGAGTCCTCTTAGAACCGTCTGTTTGTCCGTTTATTTTTGTAATAAGTCGCAAATGCTGACCGATTTGACATTAATTAATTAAGTAACATTAATTAAAATTGTCGGTCTATAGGTCACCGGCATTAAACAAATGCCAACTAAAAAGCCAGAAAATGCACACTAATTATTTTATAATTTTCCAATTAATATAAAAATAAAAGAGTAATTATAGCTGCAGCAACTATTAATGATAAATTTTAGAAAATTGAGAGCATCACTACACAGTATTTCATGACAACTTCCTAAAACCACAATATTTTGAATATTACAAGCTTAAAAATTAAACACTGGACAGATATTGTTTACTTAAACAATATATCAGATAATTCCTTTTGCCTGGCGATTTTCTGATGCAGCTACGATAATTTATATTTTAGCAACTGAGTTCAAATACTTACCTTATCGAGCCTTAAAGAGCATATTTGTGGAATAAATATCTTAAACATTTCAAATTATAACTCTCGTACAACTCATCAATCTTATGTTTGTTAAAGAATCTGAATTAAATTAAATTACGAGAACATTCCAGTGAAAGTATTTTTTGTTAGAATTAAGAAATATATTTTACATATAGGAGGAAATATGCCCCCTTTGGTATTTCAAAGGGGGCAATAGAGGAACAAAGTTAACGAGATTTCAAAAAATGCAACGAATTGTGAAATTGTTGTTAGCGATAACTTAAAGCCGAATGAAACCAGTCGATTTTTTTATATTTCCTTATTTTTTAAGATTATAAATAATTGTTTGTATATATTAAAGGCAAATTTTACCATTTTTAATGTATTTCCCTTCCAACATAAACATTTTCTAATTTTCCCTTAATTTTAATAAGCTCTAACCTATGTCCAGAACTCTTTCATGATATGACCATACAGAACCCCGGCAAACTGAACAAAATTACAAAAAAATCAATGAAGATCAATTTCTGGGAATCTTCTTTCCTTTTTTCCCATCCTACAAGAAATAAATAAAAAATAAATTGTTCCATCAACTACTTTTTCTTTGATTTTCCATTGTTTTTAAACAAGTCAACTTAAATAATTACTAGTAGAAGCTCAGTTTATGAAGCTCAGATTGAGTCGACTTGACTTTGTTGTAAACGTGTTGCCTGCACTTACCTCAACAATGTTTTCAGAAGACGGATCGGCCTGAAACACATAGGTTTTGTGTGCGAGAAGTTGCCCACGTTAGATATATCTGAAAATTTTAAACAACCAACAAAAATGGTCATCGAGTGATGGGACATTTTTTTATCTCGAGCTATCTCATCATCATCTGAACCGGGTTCGAAGTGATTTAATATTACACTCAAGTCATTCCGTTTGATATGAAATGATCGACTTATATAAGGCAGACAGTGTAATATATGGCTGATTACGAACTTTCTTTCACAATCTTTGTATCACTAAAAGTGTTAAACCTGTAACAAAGTTTAATTCACAAAAACTCAATTATGATAATCTGCAAAAAACCTTCCAAGGCCACAGAAATTAAAAGAAAATGAAAAGTATTTCGAAAAGCACTACGTGCCAAACTTTATTTCCTAGAGTTTCTTACTTCTTCAAGAAACCACCGAATCTGCCGCCATAACCGAAACCACCATAACCGAAACCGCCAATAGCAGAGCCGTAGACGGTAGCAGCGGGGGCAACAACAGCGGGGGCAGCATAAGAAGCAACTGGGACGGAAGCAGCATGGACCAAACCGGCACCATAACCGTAACCGGCACCATAACCGCCATAACCGAAACCGGTGGCGACAGCAGCGGGAGCAGCATAAGTGGCAGCAGCAACTGGAGCGGCATAAGTGGCAGCGGCAATAGGAGCAGCATAAGTGGCAGCAGCTACTGGAGCGGCAGCGACAACAGTTTTGGAGACGGCGGCAACGGGAGCAGCATAGCTAGCAATAGCAGCGGGAGCGGCATAAGCAGCATGACCAACAACAGCGGGGGCGGCATAAGCAGCATGACCAACAACAGCGGGGGCAGCATAAGCAGCACCACCAACAAAGGCGGGAGCAGCATAGGCAGCACCTCCAACAAGGGCGGGAGCAGCATAAGCAGCACCACCAATCAAACCGCTACCGTAGTAACCACCAGCAAGACCACCGGCGCAGGCGGATGAAACCAAAACGGCCAAAGCGAAAATGAAGGATTTCTGAAATAACAAAATTCGTTTAGTCTCTTAGTGAAGTCCCATTGATTGTGTCCAAAGATTTTCCACTTACCATGTTGTTGGTTTTGAGTAGTTCTAGTCTGGCGAATGAGAAGCTGAAACTGATGCCGTTTTCGGGAACCTGCAGATCTTTTATACCAAATGCTTAATCTAGAATTAGCGTCGAACACATAAATCAGTGGTGCTACAAATGTCACAATGTTTGAATTGTCATTAAGCACAACTGGGGAAGATGCAATATATTCCGTGTTTTAATACATTTGTCATTGTGTTATAAAGAATCGGATTCTGGTTATAGTAAAAAGTAAAAGTACAAACCTGAATCGAAAGGTAACAGTTTGTGCATTATTATATGTTGTGGCTTAACGTGTGGTTTAGATTGGGAGTTAGTTCTATTTGATAACCGGAGTAGTAAGTCACATTTTCGGTGAAATGAAATAGAATTAAATCTATTGCACGATGGTGAGGCTTCAACCCCAAGCAATAGTAATTTCTTTCACATACGACGAATACGTCTTCATTATCATTTGTCTGTGTAATACTAAAACCCTTTAAGTGTGATTTAGTCTTTTTCAGTAGTTTATAACATCCAAATGGTATCGAGATATAGCCATCATTTATGAAACACATTAACGTAGAATCATTTTTCCAATTATTCAAAATAACTTATATATTAAAATTGAAATAATCTTCGTTGATAATCGCATCACTCGAGAACGGCTAGACGGATTTGGTTATTTTAAACAAAAAAATGTTTTTAATACCTATAATTGTGATAGGACATGTTGAGTAGACCATTTTTGCAGAATAATGGTCTGAGTTTCTTTTTACAGTGGGTCAATGTTTTCAGTTTGAGGGAGCATTATACTAAGTGAAAAACTGTTGTTCATGTCAGAGAGAATAGTTATTGTTATTTTGTTGGTTGTTGGTTTTATGGAATTTCTTAACCCTTTCAAAAAGGACATCTAATGATTAAAATGTTCAACGAAAAAAATTGCTCGATAATTTCAGTGGGTGTTTCTTAAGACACCAAAGTTGTATTTAAATAGCAAAATTACACGCAAACTTACACAAAAACAAGTAAAGACGGCGATAAGTTCGGCCGGGCCAAACTTTATATGCCCTCCAGCATGGATTGCATTCCACAGAGGCTGTCGATTTTCGTAGAAGTGCAGTAGTATTACAGAAAAATATATTTTTGTAATATAGCCAAACTATATATATATATATATATTTATAAAAAAGCTTAAATATTGGTTGTATTTCAATTCTATTTTAATTCTAAAAGTAAAAAAATCCATTATCTCACGTACACAGTACATTACAAGATAACCTAACTTCAAGATTCAACCAATTCTTGCCGTAAAAGTAAGAATTTGGAAAAATTATTTTTATTTTGAGTGTCTATGCATTCAGGTGAATGTATACACCGAATTCTATGATTCTAGCTGCGGCAATTTGCACATACATGTACATACTGAATTTTATAA
Source organism: Polietes domitor (assembly GCA_947397865.1). Lineage (NCBI taxonomy): Eukaryota > Metazoa > Arthropoda > Insecta > Diptera > Muscidae > Polietes > Polietes domitor. Next base: position 120,687,901 of record OX377620.1, read on the forward strand.
TTCTAGTTGTAGTACTTTAGTTGATACTATTTTTATCCCTCTGTACCCATTGTATCCACTGAAAGTACGAATTTGAAAAAATCTTTTATTTTTCGTGTCTACGCAGTAAGAGGAATGTATACTCCGAATTTCATTATTCTAGTTTGTAGTCGTTTGGTTGGAACCATTTTTATCCCTTTTATCCCTACGAATAAAAATCGTTTTATGGTGCACGTTTTTGTTATCGGCGTATATCCAATATCTAGTAAGTGCCAGCTAACATATTGAAAAAATATGCTTAAATACTTTAAAACATTAGGGGATATTATGGGTATTTTTAGTCCTTGTGAGGGAAAAACTTTTCCTTTTGGGCCGATTTTGCCCAGTTTCAATCCCAACCGATCTACGACTATAAGACGTAATTATGCAAAATTTGGACCTCCCAGCTCCTTTCGTTTAGGTGCTAGCGTGCTTTCAACAGACGGACGGACATGGCTAGATCGTCTTAGAATTTTATGACGATCAAGACGATATTTCAAGGTGTTACAAACGTAATGACCAGGGCCGTGCATCTACACTCATAAAAAAGTGAACCATATAATGAGTTAAAATTAACTAAAATTTAGGAAAATTGAAATCCGTATAGCGCTAAAGCAAAATTTCCTCAAATCAAGTTCAAACTTTTCCTTCAAATTAGTACATGCTTTGAACTTGATTGTAGTTAAATTTTCCTCAAACCAGTAAATATTTACTCAAACTGAGGAAAATTCCTGTAAGTTTTTCTTCCAACCAAGTACATTTTTACTAAATCTAAGTAAAATTTTGTTGAAATTTTGTTTAATCTAAGTTATTTTAAAAACACCTTAAAAATTCTATATTTTTTGCTTCAGAAAGTCTAGAAGGTTTTAAAAAGTAGATGTTCGAAACCTCTCTGGGGGGGTTTGAACTCCCAAACTCCCCCCCCCCCTGCGCACGGCCCTGGTAATGACAATGTCAGTATACCCCCATCCTGGAGGTAGAGGGTATGAAAATCAAGTAAAGAAAGGCTCGATGTAATGGCCCACTTTTACTTTTACACAAGTGTTTTGCACCGAAATAAAGGGTGATTTTTTAACTATTATCTTTTTCGCAACACTGGTTTAAACAACTGACGCACGTTTCGTGTTTTGTGTCACTGTCAAACATCTTCAGTTTGGTCTATAATTTAACCATGAATCGTCTTACAAACGAACAACGCTTGCAAATTATTGAATTTTATTATCAAAATGCGTGCTCTGTTAAGAAAGTTCATCGCGCGCTTCCATTTTATGGTCAGTTTAATCGACCCACTGAAGCGGCTATTCGGGCTATTGTGACTAAATTTTGCACCAAATTTACATTGTTGGACATTAAACCACTAACACGCTTACGTAGAGTGCGAACTGAAGAAAATATCGCAACCGTATCGGCCAGTGTTAATGATGACCATCAATTATCCATTCGTCGCCGTTCGCAGCAATTGGGCCTCTGTTACTCAAAAACGTGGAAATGCCAAAATTGGACTAAGCGGATGGACCATTTGAGGAGCAGTCAAGGTCAACATTTGCATGAAATAATCGTCAAACATTAAATTATATGGACCGTACAATCGATTCAAATAAAGATTTCATGCATTTTTCTGAATTTTATGTGTTTTTTTTTGAAAAACTTTCCTATAGCTTTTAAAAAATCACCCTTTACAACGCGATGGGAAAATACTTCTAAAATCGCATCTGAGGCCTATTTCACTGGGGTCTACATAAAAGCAAGCATGTTTATGGGTACAAAAACATGCGTCTATATAGGGTCCGCCAAATATTTTTTTTTTGAAAATGCTATAAAAAAACTACTGAATATTTTCTCAAATTTCTTTTTTATTTGAAAGTACAATCCTTCCGGTTAATAATGGAAAATAATTTCATTCAAATGGCTGCTGATAGCACCCCACAAATAATAGTCCAACGGTTGAATAGTTGAATAGTTTATTTTGCATAACACAAAATGTTACAAAGAAATATGAATTTGTTGCTGTCATTTTGAAAACCCACAAAAAATCAATCTAAACCTCCACTAAGACGACCACTGAGTTATTCTAAGACTGCTTCCAAAGGTCTATTAATTTAGAAAAAAAATTGGACTAAAATGCAACATAAAAAAAATACATTGGAAAAACATGAATTTTAGAGATGTTGATCCAATTTTCCTATATATTTCTCATTCACGGTAGCTATTGCTAGTTGAAATATATTATGATCTGCAAAATTTGATCAAGATCCGATGTGAGGACGTTATACATAAATTTGGACGCATTCGACCTTCATAGTATGTATTCTTAGTTGAAATGTAACATGATCTGTATAATTTGATAAACTTCTGATGCAAACTATGGGTTCTAGAGTGGTAAAAGCAAAAAATGGGGCCCATTTGATCACTTTCAAACTAGGTATTCTGTTTATACACTCCACGAGAGTATTATGTCTTTGTGCACCCAAAAGGAGGCGAGATAGGCCCACTGTTAATTATACCGATTGACTTAGAATCACATTTTCGATTTAGCAATGTCCGTCAATCTATTCTTGTAATCAAAGTACAGGTCACAATTGTAGCCAGAACTTTGCACAACGAAGTTTGTCTGTATAAGAAAAATGAAATAAACCGATCTGACCCATTTTCACCATGGGTGTTTCTAGTTGAAATATAACATATATTGCAAGATTTTAAGAAGATCTGTGTTTTGGTTTATAAAGAGTGATTTTTTTGAGGTTAGGATTTTCATGCATTAGTATTTGACAGATCACGTGGGATTTCAGACATGGTGTCAAAGAGAAAGATGCTCAGTATGCTTTGACATTTCATCATGAATAGACTTACTAACGAGCAACGCTTGCAAATCATTGAATTTTATTATCAAAATGCGTGCTCTGTTAAGAAAGTTCATCGCGCGCTTCCATTTTATGGTCAGTTTGATCGACGCACTGAAGCGGCTATTCGGGCTATTGTGACTAAATTTCGTACCAAATTTACATTATTGGACATTAAACCACCAACACGCTTACGTAGAGTGCGAACTGAAGAAAATATCGCAGCTGTATCGGCCAGTGTTAATGATGACCATCAATTATCGATTCGTCGCCGTTCGCAGCAAACTCAAAAACGTGGAAATGCCAAAATTGGACTTTCCGAATGGACCACCTAAGACGCAGCCGCGGTCAACATTTAAATGAAATTATCTTCAAAAAGTAAATGTCATGGACCAATCTAACGTTTCAAATAAAGAACCGATGAGATTTTGCAAATTTTATGCGTTTTTTTTTTTAAAAAGTTATCAAGCTCTTAAAAAATCACCCTTTAGAACGGAAAAAATCAACTCGGGAGTGAAATTTGAATTGGAGCTACTATATAAATCTGACCTATTTTCACCACAAGTATTCCTAGTTTAAATATAAGACGTTTTTCCACATTTAAGGACAATATAATAAAATGCGTGGTTTCTAGAATGGTAAAAGTCACATTGGGAGCTAAATTTGTATGAGAGCTGTATCTAAATCTAAGCCCATCTAACCTTCCTTCGCCACAGGCGTTTCTAGTTGTATTATAAGATGCTGTGCCAAATTTAAAAAAAACGGGTATAATATGTGGTTTCCAGATTGGAAAAAGTCAAATCGGGAGCGACATTTGTATGGGGGCTATATCTAAATCTGAACCGATCTTACTATGCTTTCGGCATATGTATTTCTAGTCAGATTATAAGATGTTGTGCAAAATTTAAAGAAAATTGGTTACAATATGTGGTTTCTAGAGCGGTAATGTCAAATCGAGAGCAAAATTTATACTGGGGCTATATCTAAATCTGAACCAATTTGCTTCAAATTAAATAGCGTTCGTCCTTGACCCACAAAACATAATTGTGTCAATTTTTGTTAAGATCGGACTATAATTGCAACCTGTAATTTGATCACAACAATAGATGGACCGACAGACGGACGGATATTGCTAAATGGACTCAGAAAGCGATTCTAAGCCGATCTGTATAATAAATTTTTGGGTGTTACAAACAAATGCACAGAGACATAATACCCTAGGTGAGGGTATAAAAAATAAAATAATATTGCAGACACCCCGGTAGTCTAGTCTAGTTGGTAACGTGTTCGCCTTTCAACGTGCACAATTTTTTGCAAAATTTTCATTTTCGCGAGAGATATGGCTCTACCCATGCCAAAAATCTGCCGGATCCTTTATCATTATTTATACATAGATCGTGAAAAAATTACAAAACAAAAATGTCATGCATACAAAATCATTTTAGCCATTAATTTTAAATGAAAATTTTGCAAAAATATTCTTTTTGTATTTTTTGTCTAGCGCGCTCTACCGAAATACATTTTTGGCCAATAAAGATCGATCTTCCAAAAACATGGGTGAATTTTTAACCCTATTAATTTTGTTGTATAAGATGGCGTGTAATTTTTACAAAATTTACAACTTTGGCGTCTTTGATGATCATATTTTGCAGAACATTTTAATCCTTAAATGTCCTTTTTGAAAGGTCTTTTCTAGATTTTCTTGCAAAAAGGGTCAAATTGACCCATAAAGAGAGTAGCTAGAGGGTTAAGATTTTTCATAAAAATAATCCTTATAAAATACCACAATATAGTTCTGACGATAAGAACAACTGTTGGGAATATCTAACCAGATATAGTGAATATAATCCTTATGGTGGTTATAAACCTTTCATTAGAAAATTAAAAAAATGCAAAATCGTTTCGAGGTGCACTACGTGCCAATTAATTTATTACTTAGAACTTCTTACTTCTTCAAGAAACCACCGAATCTGCCGCCATAGCCGAAACCGCCATAACCGAAACCGCCAATAGCAGAGCCGTAGACGGTAGCAGCGGGGGCAACAACAGCGGGGGCAGCATAAGAAGCAACTGGGACGGAAGCAGCATGGACCAAACCGGCACCATAACCGTAACCGGCGCCATAACCGCCATAACCGAAACCGGTGGCGACAGCAGCGGGAGCAGCATAAGTGGCAGCAGCAACTGGGGCGGCATAAGTGGCAGCGGCAATAGGAGCAGCATAAGTGGCAGCAGCTACTGGAGCGGCAGCGACAACAGTTTTGGAGACGGCGGCAACGGGAGCAGCATAGCTAGCAATAGCAGCGGGAGCGGCATAAGCAGCATGACCAACAACAGCGGGGGCGGCATAAGCAGCATGACCAACAACAGCGGGGGCAGCATAAGCAGCACCACCAACAAAGGCGGGAGCAGCATAGGCAGCACCTCCAACAAGGGCGGGAGCAGCATAAGCAGCACCACCAATCAAACCGCTACCGTAGTAACCACCAGCAAGACCACCGGCGCAGGCGGATGAAACCAAAACGGCCAAAGCGAAAATGAAAGATTTCTAAAAGAAAAAAATCGATTAGTCTCTTAGTGGTATCCCATCGATTGTGTCCAAAGATTCTCCTCTTACCATGTTGAGTAGTTCTAGTCTGGCGAATGAGTACCTGAAACTGGTGTCGAATTCGGAAATCTCCAGATCTTTTATACCAAACGCTTAATCTAGAATGAGCGTCGAATGCATAAATCAATGCTGATACAAATGTCACATTCTTTTTATTGTCATTAAGTTAAGTTAGCATAGCTGGAGGAGATGCAATGTATTTTGCGCTTGATAAATATATAATTCTATTCTTAACAATCGGATTCTGGTTATAAAAGTAAAAGTATAAACCTGAATCAATATTTAACTGTTTGGGCATTCTCATAATTATGGATAAACGTGTGGTTTAGAATGGGAGACAGTTCTGATTTGATAACCGGAGTAGTATGGCACACTTTCGAAGAACTGAAATTGGATTTAATTTATTGTTCGACCGTCTAGTACAAATCTTCCTCCCAATATCCCTCCTCAGGGTTAAATGTTTTTGTGGATGAGTTGGAACTCCGTTTATTTTGATTATCGATTTAGATAATCCCGTTTGCCTGTCTGCCCATTCGTTCTTGTAATAAAAGTACACCTCTCAAATTTTTCCGTTCAAATTGAATCCTCATTTCAATAAGTATGAGAATTAATAAAAGAATCTGAATAATGTATATCAAGTACAATCTCGCAGTTTTCTAGATTCAAATTGCAGACCAATATGTCAATACACCATTTGCAGTTGAAATTGAGAAATGCAAATTGAAATTGAGAAAATACAAATTGAAATTCACAAATTTGAATTTGAGAAAATGAAAACTGAAATTCAGAAATGAAAGTTGTGAAAATACAAATTATTATTAAAAACCAGTAAGGAAAGGCTAAAGTCGGGCAGGGCCGACTCTATGATACACTCCACTTTCAATCCGAATACAATACAATTCGGTGAAAACGGGAAGGTTTTTTGTATCCTGTATGTGTTTGACAAAAAATATATTGAAACCTGGAACGAAATAGGTGAAATATAAAATGTATAGTTTGGCCAAAATCGGTTAAACTTATGCGAGCAACATTTGAATTTGGACTATATTTAAATCTGAACCGATCTTACCCACTTTCACAATCGAGCACAATATGTGGCTTTTAAAGCGGCAAAAGTCAAATCGGGAGCGACATTTGTATGGGGGCTATATCTAAATCTGAACCGATCTTACCCAATTTCTGCATAGTGTTTCTAGTTGGATTATAAGATGTTGTCCCAAATTTAAAGAAAATCGGGTACAATATATGGTTTTTAGAGCGCAAAATTCAAATCGGGAGCGACATTTGTATGGGGCCTATATCTAAATCTGAACCGATTTAGCCCGCTTTAGCCACAGGTGTTTCTAGTAAGATTATAAGATGTTGTGCCAAATTTAAAGAAAATCGAGTACAATATGTGGTTTCTACAGAGGAAAATGTCAAATCGGGAACGACATTTGTATGGGGGCTATATCTAAATCTGAACCGATTTGACCTATTTTCACCATTGATGTTCTTAGTTTAAATATAAGATGTTTTGCCAAATCTGAAGACAATCTGATACAATATAATACAATACAATAGTGGTTTCTAGAGCGGAAAAAGTCAAATCGGGAGCGAAATTTGTCTGGGAGCTATATATAAATCTGAACCGATCTGTCCGATATTCACCATGGGAGTTTCTAGTGGGAATATACGATGTTTTACCAAATCTGAAGACAATCTGATACAATATGTGGTTTCTAGAGCGGAAAAAGTCAAATCGGGAGCGAAATTTGTATGGGAGCTATATATAAATCTGAACCGATCTGACCGATATTCACCATGGGTGTTTCTAGTGGAAATATAAGATGTTATACCAAATCTGAAGACAATATGATACATTATGTGGTCTCTAGAGCGGAAAAAGTCAAATCGGGAGAGAAATTTGTATGGGAGCTATATATAAATCTGAACCGATCTAACACATTTTGACCACAGGTGTTTCTAGTTGCAATATAAGATGTTTTGCTAATTTTAAAGAAAATCTGTTGTAATATGTGGTATCTAGAGTTAAAAGAGTCAAATCGGGAGTGAAATTCGTATGGGGGCTATATCTAAATCTGAACCGATTTTCTTCAAATTAAATAGCGTTCGTCCTTGTCCCGAAAAACATCGTTGTGCAAAGTTTCATTTGGTTCTGTCTACAATTGTGACCTGTATCGTGATTACAAGAATAGATGGACGGACGGACGGTTTCTAGAGCGGAAAAAGTCAAATCGGGAGCAAAATTTGTATGGGAGCTATATATAAATGTGAACCGATCTGACCGATATTCACCATGGGTGTTTCTAGGGGAAATATAAGATGTTATACCAAATCTGAAGACAATATGATACATTATGTGGTCTCTAGAGCGGAAAAGTCAAATCGGGAGACAAATTTGTATGGGAGCTATATATAAATCTGAACCGATCTAACACATTTTGACCACAGGTGTTTCTAGTTACAATATAAGATGTTTTGCTAATTTTAAAGAAAATCTGTTGTAATACGTGGTATCTAGAGTTAAAAGAGTCAAATCGGGAGTGAAATTCGTATGGGGGCTATATCTAAATCTGAACCGATTTTCTTCAAATTAAGTAGCGTTCGTCCTTATCCCGAAAAACATCGTTGTGCAAAGTTTCATTTGGTTCTGTCTACAATTGAGACCTGTATCGTGATTACAAGAATAGATGGACGGACGGACGGACGGACAGACAGACGGACATTGCTAAATCGACTCAGAAAGTGATTCTAAGACGATCGGTATAATTAACAATGGGTCTATCTCGTTTCCTTTTGGGTGTTACAAACAAATGCACAAAGACATAATACTCTCGTGGAGTGTATAAAAAAAAAACATATTAATATTGAGAAAATGCAAATTACTACTGAGAAAATTAAATTTATATTGGGAAATTAAAAAATAAAACCAACATTGAAATTGAGAAGAAAGTATTGGGTGGGACCTATATACTGGTATGTGATGAAAATCGTTCGGTTTTAAATCTATACGATTTCGCATATTTATTTTAATGCTTTACAAAAGGAATACATTTATTTATCACTTTATCCCCGCCATAAAATTAGATGGCGAAGTATAAAACGTCGTATAATACTAATTATATCAAATTATATCTAAGTTTTAAAATATAACAAGTAAAAAAGAGTAAAGTTCGACCGGACCGAACTTTATACACCCTCAACCACGGATTATATTCCGCAGAGGCTGTGGATTTTCGTAGAATTGCAGAAAAATTGAACCAAACTAAAACAAATAAAAATATTAAAAAACTATAAATAAATACAAGTAAGGAAAGAGTAAAGTCGGTCGGGCCGACTATATGATACACTCCACTTTCTATCCGAATCCAATCCAACTCAGTAATAAAGTGAAAACGGGAAGAATTTCTGTATGTTTCCTAATCATAGGCAAATACGATCTGGTTCGATTTGTCAAATCGATAAAAATATTTGTATCGGGGCTATATCCAAACATGGAAAATGTACTTAACTTTCACAATAAGTTTTCCCAGTTCAATTTTAACTTGTTATGCTCACTTTGAAGAAATTCGGTAAAAATTCGTGGTTTCTGAAGCGGAAAAAAGTCAAATCGGGAGCTAAATTTGTATGGGAGCTATATATAAATCTGAAGCGATCTAACACATTTTAACAACAGGTGTATCTAGTTGAAATATAAGATGTTTTACCAATCTTGAAGAAAATCTGTCGTAATATGTGATATCTAAAGTGAAAAGAGTCAAATCGGGAGTGAAATTCGTATGGGTGCTATATATAAATCTGAACCGATTTTCTTCAAATTAAAATTCAATTGCACATTGCCCCAAATTAAAATTTAAATTGCCCCATTTCAACCTCTACGAATGAGAGTGACTTTATGGTGCACGTTTTTGTATAGGGGGAATGTGCTTACCCAATATCAAGTAAGTACAAACAGAAATATTGAAAAAAATATGCTTAAGCACTCCAAAATATTAGGGATTTGTATGGGTATTTTTAGTCCTTGTGAGGAAAATATTTTTCCCTTTGGGCCTATTTCATCCAGTTTCAATCCCAAACGATCTACGGCTATAAGACGCATTTAGGGAATATTTGGACGTCCTAGGCAATAACTCGAGAAACATTCCGCAAATTTAACTGAAAAATCATACATCTGAATATGTCCATTCTTTCTTTATAAATGGAACCTGAAAACATCAATATATTGTAATCATCATAGATGACAAGATATTCTATTTCATGATTCGCATATGTTGGTTCGATGAGGGTCGCAGAAGCCTGTGGAACTCTTCTGGTCTATGTATGTCGGATGCTTATTTTTGTTTTTTTTTTTGTAATAATATAGTATTATAATATAGTTAAATCTTCTTATATTGAAATTAAAAAATGCAAAATTGTTTCGAGGTGCACTATGTGCCAATTACTTTATTTACTTAGAACTTCTTACTTCTTCAAGAAACCACCGAATCTGCTGCCATAACCGAAACCACCATAACCGAAACCGCCAATAGCAGAGCCGTAGACGGTAGCAGCGGGGGCAACAACAGCGGGGGCAGCATAAGAAGCAACTGGGACGGAAGCAGCATGGACCAAACCGGCACCATAACCGTAACCGGCACCATAACCGCCATAACCGAAACCGGTGGCGACAGCAGCGGGAGCAGCATAAGTGGCAGCAGCAACTGGGGCGGCATAAGTGGCAGCAGCAATAGGAGCAGCATAAGTGGCAGCAGCAACTGGAGCGGAGACTACAGTTTTGGCGACAGCGGCAACTGGAGCAGCATAGCTAGCAACAGCAGCGGGAGCGGCATAAGCAGCATGACCAACAACAGCGGGAGCGGCATAAGCAGCATGACCAACAACAGCGGGAGCGGCATAAGCAGCATGACCAACAACAGCGGGGGCGGCATAAGCAGCACCGCCAACAAAGGCGGGAGCAGCATAAGCAGCACCACCAACCAAAGCGGGAGCAGCATAAGCAGCACCACCAATCAAACCGCTACCATAGTAACCACCAGCAAGACCACCGGCGCAGGCGGATGAAACCAAAACGGCCAAAGCGAAAATGAAAGATTTCTAAAAGAAAAAAATTCGATTAGTCTCTTAGTGGCATCCCATCGATTGTGTCCAAAGATTCTCCACTTACCATGTTGAGTAGTTGTAGTCTGGCGAATGAGTACCTGAAACTGGTGTCGAATTCGGAAATCTCCAGTTCTTTTATACCAAACGCTTTATCTAGAATGTGCGTCGAATGCATAAATCAATGCAGATAAAAATGTCACATTCTTTTTATTGTCATTAAGTTAAGTTAGCATAGCTGGAGGAGATGCAATGTATTTTGCGCTTGATAAATATATAATTCTATTCTTAACAATCGGATTCTGGTTATAAAAGTAAAAGTATAAACCTGAATCAATATTTAACTGTTTGGGCATTCTCATAATTATGGATAAACGTGTGGTTTAGAATGGGAGACAGTTCTGATTTGATAACCGGAGTAGTATGGCACACTTTCGAAGAACTGAAATTGGATTTAATTTATTGTTCGACCGTCTAGTACAAATCTTCCTCCCAATATCCCTCCTCAAGGTAAATTTTTTTTTGTGGATATATATGAACTCCGTTTATTTTGAATCGATTTAGATAATTCCTTTCGTTTTTCTGTGTGTCCATTCGTTCTTGTAATAAAAGTACAGCTCGCAAATTTTGCCGTTTAAATTCTATCCCCATTTCAATAAGTATCCGAAGAGATGGCTGAATTAATAAAAGAATCTGAATTATGTCCATCAAGAACAATCTCGCAGATGTCTACATTCAAATTGCCGACCGATATTACAATACTGACTTAGAAATTACGAAATTCACATTGAATTTGAGTAAATGAAAACTGAAATTCAGAAATGAAAGTTGAGAAAGGACAACTTATTATTGAAAAAAAAACAACTTAATATTGAGAAAATACAAATTATTATTGAGAAAAGAAAATTGGAAAAATAAAACCAACATTGAAATTGAGAAGAAAGTATAGGGTGGGCCATTTAACATTTTTAATTTGAACTACCGATTACTTTGACTTTGAAAAATAGAATATCATTCATTTTTATACACTCCACGAGAGATATGGTTTTTGAGGATATTCAAGGATTTAGATTATTTTTAAAAGTACTTTCCGAAAATTCAGAAAGATGAGATGAAAACTTTTCAGTTGATATCAATTTCATTCACATTCGCTAAAGAGGACATCTCTTTACAAAACACCCAAGAACACCAACATTGGACCAATTTCATACCACTTACTACTTGGAGCCACGTGTCAGATTAAATTAAAATCGGAGGGGATGAATGTCCAAATCCATGGTTTTTGGGTCGATTTCTAATAGAATTACCCTTAGCACAGTAGCTTTCGTAATTTACTAAATTTATTATGTGTGTCACGCAGTGATTAAAAATGGCTTGTGTTTTTTTCTTTATTTATTTTCCTTTGAAGGTCATTCTTGTAATCCGACATTACATTTGTATAAGTCCAACTATTCGAATATTTTCCTTCTTATTCTACTAGTGTTTGCGAGCAATATACTGTTTACGGTAGCTCAAAATAGTACATTGCTTAAGTTTTACAGTGGTCCAAAGTTGGCTATCTCGGGGGTTTTTGGTAAGAGGTGACTTCCTTATCGATATCATAACTTTAGATCGCGTCATCAGATTTTAATGATATTGATCCCATCTGTAATATTTACACCTCCTCTTTTCGAATCTGCATGAAAATTTTAATGTCCTTATGGTCCAAGGACTCCAAAAACTGAAAATAATTTCAATCCTTGAATATCCTGAAAAACATATCTTTAATTTGCTTTATTTTGTTTTGAATTTTAGCTTATATTATTCTCTCCAAAATATCAAAAATTCAGAGTGGGGTGGTCATAGGTTAAGAAATTACAGCTGTTTTTCCAGTAGTATTGCGTTATTTCAACAAGGCCAAAATTTTTCATTCGTATCTATATAAAGAGTGATTTTTTTGAGGTTAGGATTTTCATGCATTAGTATTTGACAGATCACGTGGGATTTCAGACATGGTGTCAAAGAGAAAGATGCTCAGTATGCTTTGACATTTCATCATGAATCGTCTTACAAACGAACAACGCTTGCAAATTATTGAATTTTATTATCAAAATGCGTGCTCTGTTAAGAAAGTTCATTGCGCGCTTCCATTTTATGGTCAGTTTAATCGACCCACTGAAGCGGCTATTCGGGCTATTGTGACTAAATTTCGCACCAAATTTACATTGTTGGACATTAAACCACCAACACGCTTACGTAGAGTGCGAACTGAAGAAAATATCGCAGCTGTATCGGCCAGTGTTAATGATGACCACCAATTTTCGATTCGTCGCCGTTCGCACCAATTGGGTCTCTGTTACTCAAAAACGTGGAAATGCCAAAATTGGACTAAGCGGATGGACCACCTAAGACGCAGCCGCGGTCAACATTTAAATGAAATTATCTTCAAAAAGTAAATGTCATGGACCAATGTAACGTTTCAAATAAAGAACCGATGAGATTTTGCAAATTTTATGCGTTTTTTTTTTAAAAAAAGTTATCAAGCTCTTAAAAAATCACCCTTTATAAGTCCGCAATCTTCAAAAAAATTAAATATCATAAATATTGATAGATATTGATAGATAGTGGGTGCTACAGTTGGTTGTATTTCCGTTCGAATATGGAAAAATGGAAATGCCAAAATTGGACTAAGCGGATGGACCACCTAAGACGCAGCCGCGGTCAACATTTAAATGAAATTATCTTCAAAAAGTAAATGTCATGGACCAATGTAACGTTTCAAATAAAGAACCGATGAGATTTTGCAAATTTTATGCGTTTTTTTTTTAAAAAAAGTTATCAAGCTCTTAAAAAATCACCCTTTATAAGTCCGCAATCTTCAAAAAAATTAAATATCATAAATATTGATAGATATTGATAGATAGTGGGTGCTACAGTTGGTTGTATTTCCGTTCGAATATGGAAAAATTCTTTTTATTTTGCGTGTCTATGCGGTCAGAGGAATGTATACACCGAATACTCTAAAATATTAGGGGTTATTTAGGGTATTTTCAGTCCTTGTGAGGAAAAAATTTCCCTTTGGACCGATTTCACCCAGTTGCAATTCCAACCGATTTACGACTATAAGACGCATTTATGGAAAAATTGTCGCCCTAGCTCCTTTCGGTTAGATGCTAGCGTGCTTTCAACAGACGGACTGACGGACATAACTAGATCGTCTTAGAAGTTTATGATGATCAAGAATATACATACTTTATAGGGTCTCAGGGTTCAAGATGTTACAAATGGAATGACAAAGTTAGTATACCTCCATCCTGGAGGTATACTCAATTTTTTAGTGAAATTAAATAACTTCCAATGAAAATGAAATAACTCCCACTCCCATCGAAAAAGAAATTAAAAATTTCCCAGCAAAATTTCATTGGCAGTTTCTTCATTTGGGAGTTTTTTCATAATTCTAACAACAGATTGTGAAATAAAGCCAGTCGCATTCCAAAATCAATTTGATCCGTTTCCATTGGGTCTTTTGTCCCGCATGGGGATAGAGGTCATAAGACCTCAGAAAATGTTGGACATTCTGACTGGGCATCCATAGCTACATTAATTATTTAAAATATTTCCTAAAATGCGTCTTTTATTACTAGTATTTCGAAATTCTTTTGCTTTTCTCCAAACATTTTACCCGATGCAAATATGATACTTTTAGTAAATTTTTGTTCTTAACCCGTCGATCAGTGTTGTTTGTTTGTGTCAACGCATCAAATCTTCGGTTGATACATTAATCCGGCAAATAGTGAGAGACCACATCATCTTGCGATTCGATTTTCGAGATGAAACTTTCACGTTATCAGTGGTCCACACGAAAAGATTGTGTGAACATCTTGTGTGTGTGACCATATCACACGCTAGCACAACCCGTTTTCATTTTCAAAAAATTCGACTTTATCACTGTCCGATCGTGAACAGCCGTCCGTAAATGTCGGGGTTGCTTGATAAAAAGGTCACACAAATACTGCTACAAAGCGTGTTTTCGAGAATTGCACGTATTCAAACGTTCAAACTTAAACTATCATTACTTTAACGACCTATAAGAACATCAATTAGAGCAACTGACGATACGTTAACAATATGGAAAAAATGTATTATCATGTGTACGTAAAACCGACACAAGTTGGGGGAATATGTACACGACTTTATTCCAAAACCAGTAAGGAAAGGCTAAAGTCGGGCGGGGCCGACTCTATGATACACTCCACTTTCAATCCGAATACAATTAAATTCGGTGAAAAATTGAAAACGGGAAGGTTTTTTGTATCCTGTAAATGTATGTGTTTGACAAAAAATTTTATATCTGAAAGGACATTTGTATGAGGATATATTGAAACCTGGAACGAAATAGGTGAAATATAAAATGTATAGTTTGGCCAAAATCGGTTAAACTTATGGGAGCAACATTTGAATTCGGGCTATATTTAAATCTGAACCGATCTTACCCACTTTCACCATAGTTTTGTTTAGTTAGATTATAAGATGTTGTGCGAAATTTAAAGAAAATCGAGCACAATATGTGGCTTTTAAAGCGGCAAAAGTCAAATCGGGAGCGACATTTGTTTGGGGCTATATCTAAATCTGAACCGATCTTACCCAATTTCTGCATAGTGTTTCTAGTTGGATTATAAGATGTTGTCCCAAATTTAAAGAAAATCGGGTACAATTTATGGTTTTTAGAGCGCAAAATTCAAATCGGGAGCGACATTTGTATGGGGCCTATACCTAAATCTGAACCGATCTAGCCCGCTTTAGCCACAGGTGTTTCTAGTTAGATTATAAGATGTTGTGACAAATTTAAAGAAAATCGATTAGAATATGTGGCATTTAAAGCTGAAAAAGTCAAATCGGGAGCGACATTTATATGGGGGCTATATCTAAATCTGAACCGATTTGACCTATTTCCACCATAGATGTTCTTAGTTTAAAAATAAGATGTTTTGCCAAATCTGAAGACAATCTGATACAATATGTGGTTTCTAGAGCGGAAAAAGTCAAATCGGGAGCGAAATTTGTATGGGAGTTATATATAAATCTGAACCGATCTGTCCGATATTCACCATGGGAGTTTTTAGTGGGAATATAAGATGTTTTACCAAATCTGAAGACAATATGATACAATATGTGGTTTCTAGAGCGGAAAAAGTCAAATCGGGAGCGACATTTGTATGGGAGCTATATATAAATCTGAACCGATCTGACCGATATTCACCATGGGTGTTTCTAGTGGAAATATAGGATGTTTTACCAAATCTGAAGACAATATGATACATTATGTGGTCTCTAGAGCGGAAAAAGTCAAATCGGGAGAGAAATTTGTATGGGAGCTATATATAAATCTGAACCGATCTAACACTTTTTTACCACAGGTGTTTCTAGTTACAATATAAGATGTTTTGCCAATTTTAAAGAAAATCTGTTGTAATATGTGGTATCTAGAGTGAAAAGAGTCAAATCGGGAGTGAAATTCGTATGGGGGCTATATCTAAATCTGAACCGATTTTCTTCAAATTAAATAGCGTTCGTCCTTATCCCGAAAAACATCGTTGTGCAAAGTTTCATTTGGTTCTGTCTACAATTGCGACCTGTATCGTGATTACAAGAATAGATGGATGGACGGACGGACGGACGGACGGACGGACGGACGGACGGACAGACAGACAGACAGACAGACGGACATTGCTAAATCGACTCAGAAAATGATTCTAAGACGATCGGTATAATTAACAATGGGTCTATCTCGTTTCCTTTTGGGTGTTACAAACAAATGCACAAAGTATAAT
Organism: Polietes domitor; assembly: GCA_947397865.1. Classification (NCBI taxonomy): domain Eukaryota; kingdom Metazoa; phylum Arthropoda; class Insecta; order Diptera; family Muscidae; genus Polietes; species Polietes domitor. The sequence goes on from OX377620.1 coordinate 120,704,277, forward strand.
ACATCTCGTGGAGTGTATAAAAAGGGGATAAAAATAGTACCTACCAAATGACAGTAGCTAGAATCATGAAATTCGGAGTATACATTCCTCTGACTACGTAGACACGAAAAATAAAACGTTTTTTCCAAATTCGTACTTTGAAGGGATACAATGGCTACAGGGGATAAAAATAGTACCAACTAAACGAATACAGCTATGATAAAAATGGTGAAATTCAGTGTGTACATCCCTCTAATTGTGTTCGGATTTATATATGGGAGCTATATATAAATCCGAAACGATCTGACCGATATTCACCATGGGTGTTTCTAGTGGAAATATAAGATGTTTTACCAAATCTGAAGACAATCTGATACATTATGTGGTTTCTAGAGCGGAAAAAGTCAAATCGGGAGCGAAATTTGTATGGGAGTTATATATAAATCTGAACCGATCTGTCCGATATTCACCATGGGAGTTTCTAGTGGGAATATAAGATGTTTTACCAAATCTGAAGACAATCTGATACAATATGTGGTTTCTAGAGCGGAAATAGTCAAATCGGGAGCGACATTTGTATGGGAGCTATATATAAATCCGAACCGATCTGACCGATATTCACCATGGGTGTTTCTAGTGGAAATATAGGATGTTTTACCAAATCTGAAGACAATATGATACATTATGTGGTCTCTAGAGCGGAAAAAGTCAAATCGGGAGAGAAATTTGTATGGGAGCTATATATAAATCTGAACCGATTTTCTTCAAATTAAATAGCGTTCGTCCTTATCCCGAAAAACATCGTTGTGCAAAGTTTCATTTGGTTCTGTCTACAATTGCGACCTGTATCGTGATTACAAGAATAGATGGACGGACGGACGGACAGACAGACAGACAGACAGACGGACATTGCTAAATCGACTCAGAAAATGATTCAAAGACGATCGGTATAATTAACAATGGGTCTATCTCGTTTCCTTTTGGGTGTTACAAACAAATGCACAAAGTATAATACATCTCGAGGAGTGTATAAAAAGGGGATAAAAATAGTACCTACCAAATGACAGCAGCTAAAATCATACAATTCGGAGTATACATTCCTCTGACTGTGTAGACACGAAAAATAAAACGTTTTTTCCAAATTCGTACTTTCAATGGATACAATGGCTACAGGGATAAAAATAGTACCAACTAAACGAATACAGCTAGAATGATGAAATTCAGTGAGTACATCCCTCTAATTGTGTAGATACGTAAAATAAAGAGATTTTAGATAGTCGTACTCTTGAGGGGGCAAAATTGGAAAAAGGGGATAAAAATGGTACCAACAAAATGACCGCTGATAGAATCATGGAATTCCTCTGACTGCATAGCCACATAAAATATTTTTTCCCAAATTCGTTTGTTGCTTTTACGACAAAAAATGGTGGAATCATGAAGTTGTCTTATACTGCGTACGTGAGAGATAAGGTATTTTCAAAATTTATACTTTTGAAATTAAAATAGGATGGAAATACAACCAACCAAACGACTGTAGCTTTCTTATCTGTATTTGAAAATGCTTCTTTCTAATGGCGACTGACAATCGCCTAATATTTAGGCATGCTCACTTTCACAATTTCAGCATTTTATTTATATATAGTAGCCGATTTTAAACAGTGCGCATAAGTATACATTATAGTTTGAAATAGTAAACAAATATAGCAATGTGCATAAAAATATCACAATTTTCGTAATATGGTACTGTGCTTCTATGTAAAGTCGACATACTTTAATCTGCTGGTAATACTGTGGAATGCACTCCTTGGTGGAGGGTATATAAGATTCGGCCCGGCCGAACTTAACGCCTTCTTACTTGTTTAACCTATGGTCACCCCACTATGAATTTTAGGTATTTTGTAGAGAATAACTTAATCTAAAATACAAAACAAAATAAAGAAAATTAAAGATATTTTTTTCAGGATATTCAAGGATTCAAATTATTTTTAATTTTTGGAGTCCTTGAATCACGAGATTCGGAAAGAGGAGTTGAAAATCTTTCAGGTGATATTAAAATCGTTAATATCTGATAACGCGATCCAAAGTTATGATATAGATAAAGAAGTCATCTCTTAGAAAAAAGCCTCGAGATAAACAACTTTGGACCACTGTAAAACTTAAACCACGCACTACTTTGAGCTACGGTAAACGGTATATTACCCGCAACCACTAGAATGTATGCACCAAATTTCTTCAAAATCGAATGGTATGAAAATCCATACTTATGGTTTTTGGGTCGTTTTCTGTTGGAATTACCCTTTACTTAAACAAGTAAGGAAAGGCCTGCACCACTCCCTGCATATGTACCTCGCTTTTATTACTAAACCCAGGTATTTCATGGGAGCAATTTTATTTAGTTCATATAAATTATATTCATAAATGTATATGCTATAAATTCATCTTTAGTCAAATTTGACGAATATGGTAAATAATATGGTAATTGATCCAATTGTCTGACAGACAAATACAAATTATACAGTAGTATACCAAAGTTATACCAAAGTATGGACATATGGGCATCACCCAAAAAATTTTCATTGCAATTCAATTCGGTAAAAAAGTGAAATCGGGAAGGTTTTTTGCATCCTGTAAATGTATGTGATTGACAAAAAATGTTAAATCGGAAAGGACATTTGTATGGGGGTATATTGAAACCTGGAACGATGTGACCCGCTTTCACCATGTCTGTTTATTGGCGAAATATAATATGTAAAGTTTGGCCAAAATCGGTTAAACATTCAGGAGCAACATTTGTATGAGGGCTATATCTAAATCTGAACCGATCTTACCCACTTTCACCATAGGTTTTTTAGTTGGATTGTATGATGTTGTGCCAATTTTAAAGAAAAACTGGTACAATATGTGGATTTTAGAGCGGAAAAAGTCAAAACGGGAGCGACATTTGTATGGGGACTATATCCAAATCCCCATACGAATTTCACTCTCGATTTGACTCTTTTCACTGTAGATACCACGTATTACAACAGATTTTCTTCAAACTTGGCAAAACATCTTATATTTAAACTAGAAACACCCATGAAACACACCAAATGAGCGAGATCGGTTCAGATTTAGATATAGCCCACATGCGAATTTCACTCCCGATTTGAGTTTTTCCTGCTCCAGAAACCACATATTTTAACAGATTGTCTTAAAATTTGGCAAAATATCTTATATTTCCATGAGAATCACCCAGGATGAAAACGAGTCAGATCGGTTCAGATTTATATATATCTCCGGCTTGATTTTTCCGCCTTAGAAACCACGTATTTTCACCGAATTACTTCAAATTAAGAACTGGAAGAACCTATTGTGAAATGGGTCACTTCATTCCATTTTTGGGTATAGCCATGATACAAATATTCTTCTCGATTTGACAAATTGAACCAGGACACATTAGCCTATGATTAGGAAACATACAAAAAATCTTCCCGTTTTCACTTTTTTCCGAATTGAATTGTATTCTGATAGAAAGTGGAGTGTATCATATAGTCGGCCCCGCCCGACTTTAGCTTTTCCTTACTGGATTTTATAAACGTTCGATATAGTAGTAGAATATTCTATGAAACAAATTTTGTGCTCAAACATAAGCCATTGCATATCTCAGAACCGTTAAAGTGTGACTTAGACCACTATCATTCTAACTGGCACATATATTCTATGGGATTTAACATAGGACTATATAGGCCCAGACGGAGAGGGTAGCTGTTGTATTTTGAAAAACGGTTTCAATTTGCCTGTGACGGAGAGCAATGTCGGAAATTACAACTAGCTCCTCTAAGTGATTTTGAATTCCTCCCATCTAGTTAATAATTCCCTTACCAATCTGGCCTCATGTGCTTTAAATGTTCCACGTCTACTATTCATTAATATAGCTCCTGAGGAGGAAATACCACCATTGAAGTTGGTCTCGTCCATCCAAATAATCCGCTTTCCATTTCGTATTAGCACGTTTCTCACATAAAATTAGACCAAAATTGAAATTTAGTATCTTCAAATTGTAAAATAATATTTAATTTTCGGTGATACCAAGCGGCGGAATTAACGAGGCATGCAAAAGGAGGCGTTCTACAATGCCTTCTTAGACCTTCGAAAAGATTTCGATAGAGACCTTCCCTACGATGGCCTGGCAACAGGCCTTTCTTTCAGAAGGCATTAATATATTAATATGGGTAACGTAAGATTTTTGTATATTCGATCAAAAAACAACTATAAGTTAACATTTTATATATTGGACTTTTTAACTCTATTATTGGAAAGATAAGTGACCTGGAATGGAAAATTGATTATTGCGACTAGCGTACTTTCAACATCGTCTTATAATTTTACCACGACCCACAATGTATATTCTTTATAGAGTCTCCGACGGATATTTCAAGGTGTTACAAACGGAATGACAACGTGAAATACCTCCATCCTTATGTGGAGGATGTAAAAATAACTTTCAAATTTGAATATAAGGCCCGTGTACGATACGTTGGTCTTGACCATGTTATAAATGTCCCTGTATTTACTTCGAGTGGCACAGTCAAGATCAAGATCTCCGAATTAAAATACAACAAAATATTTTGTTCAATCTGTAATCTGAATTGTAAAGATTGTCGCTGACAAATGGAGGGATTATTAAAATTAGAAACCTTAGTGATCCCCACCCCTCTGAAAAGGCTAAGGATTCCATCATTGTTGGACTACCACCTCTTAGCAAGGCTGTCAAGAGAACCCTGGTTTTGTACGAGATGTCTCATCATATGATATGTTCAAGTTAGTATAAAAGTACTATAGGAAAAGAATCGAATTCTAGTAGAACGGGAATAACGTTGCTAAATATTATCATTTCACAATGTATTGTTTTATGGAATACATACATAAATATTTGTAAACAGAGAAACTATTGAGAGACATTGATAAATAAAGTGGAGCCCAGCGAATGATTTCAAATTTTCTGGTTGTTTCGATATTTGAATATTCACCGCTAACGAACACGGTAAGCATATATTAAACCCATAGTCATCCCTTTTTAAAAAAAGAAGAAATTAAATTTATATAAATTAATTTTGAAATACAAATGGATATTATTTCCTTGCCATAAATTTTGGGAACTCAATAAGGCATTCCACATGAATAAACCAATCTAAGATAGGCTATAACTCGAGAAACAATTCGCAAGTTTAACTTAAGAATCCTACATCTGAATATGTCGGCTCTTTTTTGATAAATGGATCCTCAAAACATTAATACTTTGTAAATCATCATAGACGAAAGATATTCTGTTTCATGATTCGCATATATTGGTTCGATGAGGGTCGCAGAAGTCTGTGGAACTCTTCTGGTCTAAGTGTGTAGGATGCTTATTTTTGTGTTTTTTTTTTTGAATACCCTAAACCACTTCGTCGACTAGGTTGTTATAAGTTAGTTTTTATATCCTACTCCACTTCGTGGACTAGGGTACTATAAGTTAGTTTTTCGCCAAATGTTTGTAACACCAAGAAATAATTGAACTAGACCCACCTTTAAATATACGGATCGGCTTAGAATCACCAGCTGAATCGATTTAACAATGCCTGTCTGTCCGTCTGCTGTCCATCTAAGCTTGTTCGCACTCTACAGGTCGCAATTGCAGGCCCCAATATGAATTGGGTGAGATAGAAAGTGGGGTGTACCTTATAGTCAGCTCTGTCCGTCTTTAGCCTTTCCATAATTGTTGGGGAGAAGCCCATATGTCCATACTTTAGGAATATCTACCGTGAATGAGAAATATATAGGCGCATGTTTTGGCACAGGCCTCAAGTGTTGTTATAGGCCCCCTACAAATGTTCGTCTGATTTATCCTACTACCGCTGTATTATCTGTATTTATCATTGATCAAGATGATCAATTTTTCCATATCATGTTTTATTTACTTTTCTCGGAATATCTGCTGGAAAATTGGATCAATTACTTTATTATTTGCCATAGTCATTAAATTTAACTAAAGCTGAATTTATAGTAACTGTATAATTTATATGAACTAAAAAAATTGCTCCCATGAGCGAGGTATATACACAGGGAGTGGTGTAGGGTATTATACAGTCGGCCCCGCCCGACTTTAGCCTTTCCTTACTTGTTTTTGTAATACTATAATATTATAATATAGTTAAATCTTTTTATAATGAAATTAAAAAATGCAAAATTGTTTCGAGGTGCACTACGTGCCAATTACTTTATTAACTTAGAACTTCTTACTTCTTCAAGAAACCGCCGAATCTGCCGCCATAACCGAAACCACCATAACCGAAACCGCCAATAGCAGAGCCGTAGACGGTAGCAGCGGGGGCAACAACAGCGGGGGCAGCATAAGAAGCAACTGGGACGGAAGCAGCATGGACCAAACCGGCACCATAACCGTAACCGGCGCCATAACCGCCATAACCGAAACCGGTGGCGACAGCAGCGGGGGCAGCATAAGTGGCAGCGGCAATAGGAGCAGCATAAGTGGCAGCAGCAACTGGAGCGGAGACTACAGTTTTGGTGACAGCGGCAACTGGGGCAGCATAGCTAGCAACAGCAGCGGGAGCGGCATAAGCAGCATGACCAACAACAGCGGGAGCGGCATAAGCAGCATGACCAACAACAGCGGGAGCGGCATAAGCAGCATGACCAACAACAGCGGGGGCGGCATAAGCAGCACCGCCAACAAAGGCGGGAGCAGCATAAGCAGCACCACCAACCAAAGCGGGAGCAGCATAAGCAGCACCACCAATCAAACCGCTACCATAGTAACCACCAGCAAGACCACCGGCGCAGGCGGAGGAAACCAAAACGGCCAAAGCGAAAATGAAAGATTTCTAAAAGAAAAAAATTCGATTAGTCTCTTAGTCTCATGGCATCCCATCGATTGTGTCCAAAGATTCTCCACTTACCATGTTGAGTAGTTCTAGTCTGGCGAATGAGTACCTGAAACTGGTGTCGAATTCGGAAATCTCCAGATCTTTTATACCAAACGCTTAATCTAGAACGAGCGTCGAATGCATAAATCAATGCAGATACAAATGTCACATTCTTTTTATTGCCATTAAGTTAAGTTAGCATAGCTGGAGGAGATGCAATGTATTTTGCGCTTGATAAATATATAATTATGTGCTTAACAATCGGATTCTGGTTATAAAAGTAAAAGTAAAAACCTGAATCAATAGGTAACTATTTGGGCATTCTTATAATTATGGAGAAACGTGTTGTTAAGAATGGGAGACAGTTCTGATTTGATAGCCGGAGTAGTATGGCACACTTTCGAAGAACTGAACTTGGATTGAGTTTATTGTACGATGGAGGAAGGCTATAACACTGGACAGCAGGATTTACTGGCAGAGATAGTGAATATGTATTCTGTGTAATTCGACCGTCTAGTACAAATATTCCTCTCAAAAAACCCTCCTCAGGATATTTTATCTTTGTGCATTTGTTGGAACTTCGAAATGTTTGCGTTTATTATTGAATATAAGACGGAAACTGAGAAAAATGTTTAATTACCCTAGATATTAGGGTGTTTCTTCAGACCCTGTTAGGGAAAAAGTTTTCGCTCTGGATCTATTTCGCCCATTTTCAATCCCAACCATTGGACATATATGGGCACCTCCCAAAAAAAGTCTACCAAAAAAATTAAATCAGACCACACTAATAGCGTTTATCTTTATTTTTTCCTAATTCGACCACTTTTTTATTATGAAATTTATTATTTCTATAAAAGTTCAAGTATTATAACGAAAATTACTACTTTTTTACTACGCGTGGAAATGTTTGTAGCGTCCGTTTTTGCGCGACCGTATTTCTGCTGTGCCTAATTAAAAAATCTAAGAGATAATTCTCACATTTCATAAATCTACGAAAAAAAATCCTCTGACCTTCATTTACATGTATACCAGGAAAAACAAACATGTATAAAAGGAAAAACAAATTTCTCAAAAAATCGATGAATTTTGTATATTTCTATAAGAGCTTCAAAAGTACTTCTGTTTTTTGTAGCGTCCGTTTCAATGTAAAATTGTTTATAATTTTCTACTAATTTGTACTCAATCTTGACGGTATATTTTTAAAATGTAGTACTCTTTAAGCGCTTTTGAATACTAAAAGGGCTCATCGACCTTTTCAGTTTCTTTCTTGTTTTTAGCGTAGAGTAAGACGTGCGAATGTCGTGTGCGAGCCACTGGGAGATGCCCTTATGTGGAAAATTTGATATGAATCTAATTTTTATTCAATGTGCCCACTTATATACTAAAGCAGACTGAAATAATTTTAATTATGTAAACAAAAAATATATTAAATATACATCATGTCAAGCACATACTATGGGGCAGCATAAAAAACAACATCTTTATTAAAATTTCATAATGTTTTAAATTAATTGATTTACTTTATACCTACATATACATATTAGACTGGGCTGAGGTCCATACAAGTGGGAAAACAATTTCCTGACACCTCATGAAAATAAAGATTGGATTGTTTAATGGTGATTTGCAAAACACTTCGTTCCTAGATCAAGCCTTCTGCGAGCTAAAAGCTCCTGAAAACACCCCTTAAATCATGTTTTCCCCAGTAATTTGTTTATGTTGCAATTTTGTACAAAATTTTTCTGTGAATTAGTAGACCCTTGACAGCGCTTTAAATATAAATTTTGTTTCTTGTCTTGGAGTAACTTATTGATAGAATTGTTGGACTCTAATAGTTATTTGTATTTTTATAAAAATAAATAGCTGCAGTTTATTCCTTTCGAATGATGCCTAAATAATGAATGTAGGAAGGAAATTTACAATCTATCGCTCATTTAGGCAACAAGAGTTTGAAAATTTTAGCTCTGAAAAACTATCTCCTGTATTAAATTATTTCACAAATATGGAGTGGGTCATTTTTCGTCCATCATTTGAAAGGTTCTGATTTCTATATATTATATTACTTATTTTTCATGACACCTTTTAAATAATGTTTCTAGGAGAAATATGAGTTTTAAGCTGTCAAATTTAAAATCCACAAAAAAATCAATCTAAAAATTCTATAATACGACGAATGAGTTATTCTAAGACAAGAATAAAAATGTATTTTTAAAGAGCTTCCATAGATTTATTTATAACTAGCTGAACCCCCGCCCGCTTCGCCAGGCAAAAGAACAAACGGAAATTAAAATCAGGTTTTATATTGTTTTTCTTGTGATCGGTAATATATGTACCACTTATAATCAAAGTACTTCCCTGAGATACTAAAAGAATGGATATGTTCCATGGAGAAATTTGAAGAACAGAACTATAGTTTGCGGCGAATAAAGGAAGAATTGTCAAAAATAAAATTGATTTTAGGTTGAATGTGATTCTCCTCCTTTCCATTACCAAAACAAAAAAATTTCTACGTAAGAAGAACTTACTGGAATACGGAATACCTGGAATTCGAATGTACAACATTCAAACACACATAAAAAGTCAATCAAATTGTTCACTAATCAAACAACACACAAACTGAAAAATTAATATAATTTCCATTTTTTGACTTAAGTCGGCTTTTGACGAATGAATATTACCTTTTTTAACCTTTCTTTACTATTGTGCTAAAAAAAGAAAACGTGTAATTTTACAAAATTCTAATAAAAAATTCCCCATCTTTCAAATCCCGCCCATTTGTATATTGTATTGTATAAAGGGTGATTTTTTAAAAGCTATAGGAAAGTTTTTCAAAAAAAAACACAAAAAATTCAGAAAAATGTATCTTTATCTTTATTTGAATCGATTGTACGGTCCATATAATTTAATGTTTGAAGATTATTTCATGCAAATGTTGACCTTGACTGCGCCTCAAATAGTCCATCCGCTTAGTCCAATTTTGCCATTTCCACGTTTTTGAGTAAAAGAGGCCCAATTGCTGCGAACGGCGACGTTGATGGTCATCATTAACACTGGCCGATACAGCTGCGATATTTCCTTCAGTTCGCACTCTACGTAAGCGTGTTGGTGGTTTAATGTCCAACAATGTAAATTTGGTGCGAAATTTAGTCACAATAGCCCGAATAGCCGATTCAGTTGGTCGATTAAACTGACCACTGAAGCGCGCGAGGAACTCTCTTAATTTGCAAGCGTTGTTCGTTTGTAAGACGATTCATGGTTAAATTATAGACCAAACTGAAGATGTTTGACAGTGAAACAAAACACGAAACGTGCGTCAGCTGTTTAAACCAGTGTTGCCAAAAAGATAATAGCTAAAAAATCACCCTTTGTTATATTTGTATTAACTCACACAACAATATAGGAATCTTGGCCTCGAATATACTCTAAAACGGTTTTTAATTTCGAATGGAAAGGGTCACGGCCACTTTCCGCCCATCTTTGCACAACTATTTACACTGGATCTACTAACACAAATTTTCAGCACTGTAGGTGTTATAGAACTGACAATATATACGAACGTATGTGAGTTAGCACGTCAATTTTTCCAATACCGCCCATTTTTGGCACAACTAAGCAGGTTTATGCTGGATGCACTCACACAAAATATTCGAAAATAGGTTATAACTTCGTATGGGAGGTGCCACACCCACTTTCCCAATAGCGGGCATTTTTGGCACAACTACGCACATTGATGATAGATGCACCTACATAAAATTTCAGCACTCTAGGTGTCCTGGAACTGACAACATTCAAAATTGGATTTTAACTTCGTATGGGAGGTGCCACGCCCATTTTTCCAATACCGCCCATTTTTGGCACAACTACCCACATTGACGCTAGATGCACTTACACAAAATTTCAGCACTCTAGGTGTCCTAGAACTGACAATATTCAAAATTGGGTTTTAACTTCGTATGGGAGGTTCCACGCCCACTTTTCCAATGCCGCCCATTTTTGGTACAACTTCGCACATTGATGCTAGATGGACTTACTCAAAATTTCAGCACTCTAGGTGCCATAGAACTGACAATAGTCAATAATAGGTTTTAACTTCGTATGGGAGGTACCACGCCCACTTTTCCAATACCGCCCATTTTTGGCACAATTACCCACATTGACGCTAGATGCACCTACACAAAATTTCAACACTCTAGGTGTCCTCGAACTGACAATATTCAAAATTGGGTTTTAACTTCGTATGGGAGGTGCCACGCCCACTTTTCCAATACCGCCCATTTTTAGTACAACTGCGCACATTGATGCTAGATGGACTTACACAAAATTTCAGCACTCTAGGTGCCATATAACTGACATTAGTCAATAATAGGTTTTAACTTCGTATGGGAGGTGCCACGCCCACTTTTCCAATTCCGCCCATTTTTGGCAAATCTACCACATTGACGCTAGATGCACCTACACAACATTTCAACATTCTAGGTGTCCTAGAACTGACAATATTCAAAATTGGGTTTTAACTTCGTATGGGAGGTGCCACGCCCACTTTTCCAATACCGCCCATTTTCGGCACAATTACCCACATTGACGCTAGATGCACCTACACAACATTTCAGCACTCTAGGTGCCCTAGAACTGACAATAGTCAATAATAGCTTTTAACTTCGTATGGGAGGTGCCACGCCCACTTTTCCAATACCGCCCATTTTTGGTACAACTACGCACATTGATGCTAGATGGACTTACACAAAATTTCAGCACTCTAGGTGCCACAGAACTGAGAATAGTCAATAATAGGTTTTACCTTCGTATGGGAGGTGCCACGCCCACTTTTCCAATACCGCCCATTTTTGACACAACTACCCACATTGACGCTAGATGCACCTACACAAAATTTCAACACTCTAGGTGTCCTAGAACTGACGATATTCAAAATTGGGTTTTAACTTCGTATGGGAGGTGCCACGCCCACTTTTCCAATACCGCCCATTTTTAGTACAACTGCGCACATTGATGCTAGATGGACTTACACAAAATTTCAGCACTCTAGGTGCCATAGAACTGACATTAGTCAATAATAGGTTTTAACTTCGTATGGGAGGTGCCACGCCCACTTTTCCAATACCACCCATTTTTGGCACAACTACCCACATTGACGCTAAATGCACCTACACAAAATTTCAGCACTCTAAGTGTCCTAGAACTGACAATATTCAAAATTGGGTTTTAACTTCGTATGGGAGGTGCCATGCCCACTTTTCCAATACCGCCCATTTTTGGCACAACTGTGCAGACTAACAATTAGTGAACTTTCACAAAAATGCAAGGCTCTAGCTCCAACAGTACTCCAAATATGCTAATTTATAAAAAACGACTAAAACCCCAATTTGTGTGGGAGGTGCCACGCCCACTGAAAATATCAAAAAATTATATAGCCTATTTTCACCACCGGTTCAGCATGAACATACTGTGAAAATTTCAAGAAGATCGGTCCAGTAGTTTAGGCTGCTATAAAGAACAAACAAACAAACAAACAAACAAACAAACAAACAAACACAGATTCATTTTTATATATATAGATAGAAACAAATTAACAAAAATGCAACATAAAACAAGTAAGGAAAGACTTAAGTCGGGCGGAGCCGAATATATGGTGCACTTCACTTTCTATGCAAATACAATTCAATTCGGTAATAAAGTGAAATCTGTATTTTTTATGTTTCCTAATCTTAGGCTAATATGACCTGACCCAATTTGTCAAATCGAGAAAAATATTTGAATCGGGGCTATATCCGAACATGGAATGAAGTGACCCACTTACACAATAGGTTCTTTCAGTTCAAGTATATCGTGTAATGCTCAATTTGAAGAAATTCTCTGAAAATACGTGGTTTCTGGGGGAGAAAAAGTCAAGTCGCGAGCGAAATTTGTTTTGCAACTATATATAAATCTGAACCGATCTGACACATTTTCACCATGGATGTTTCTAGTGGAAATATAAGATATTTTGCCAAAGTTGAAGAAGATCTGTTAAACTATGTGGTTTCTAGGGCAGAAAAAGTCAAATCGGGAGAGAAATTTGAATGGGAGCTATATGTAAATCTGAACCGATCTGACCAATTTTCACCACAAGTGTTCCTAGCTTAAATATAAGATGTTTTGTCAAATTTGAAAACAATCTGATAAAATATGTGGTTTCTAGAGCGAACAAAGTCAAATTGGGAGAGACATTTGTATGATAGCTATATGTAAATCTGAACCGATCTGACCATCTTTCGCCATAGATGATTCCCGTTGAAATATAAGATGTTTTGTTAAATTTGAAAAAAATCTGTTAAAATATGTGGTATCTAGCGTGAAAGAGTCAAATCGGCAATGAAATTCGTATGGGGGCTATGTCTAAATCTGAACCGATTTTCTTCAAATTAAATAGCGTTCGTTCTTATTCCAAAAACCTTCGTTGTGCAAAATTTCTGGCTATAATTGCGAACTGTACTTTGATTACAAGAATAGATGGACAAACAGACAGATAGATGGACATCGGTAAATCGATTCAAAAAGTGATTCCAAGTCGATGTAATATGGGGAACGATTTCTGTATGGATACTATTATGTTGCCTCTAGAGCGGAAAAAGTCAAGACAAGTCAAAGTAAAAATGTATCGGTTGTCAAATGAACAAAGAAAAAGTAATTTACATGAATTAAACTAAAAGTTATTATAGTTTCTTAATGTAGTGTCATTCATCAGCCACCCTGTATATGGTCTCTAAAGCGGGCAAAGTCTAATCGAGAGATATATTTATAAGGGAGTTATATTCAAATCTGAACCGATCTGACTCACTTTCACCGCAGATGTTTCTAGTTCCATTATAAGGTACTGTGCCAAATTTGAAGCAAATCGAGTGAAATATGTGGTTTATATAGCGGAAAAAGTCAAATCGGAAACAACAATTGTATGGGAGCTATATCTAAATCTGCACCGATTTGCTTCAAATTAAATAGCGTTCGTCCGTGGCCTGCAAATCTTACATGTGTACATTTTTGTTAAGATCGGACAATAATTGCGACCTATACATTGATTACAACAGTAGAAGGACAGACAGAAGGACATTGCTAATCGACTCAAAAAGTGATTATAAGTTTCCTAAGACATAATACCCTAGTGGAGGGTTTAATAAAAAAAAGTATTTTTGGGAAAAAATCATTCGTTGCGCCATAAGTTTGAAAAATGCCCCCTTCTACATGTGAATGTGTAGTTACTTCTTTTGCGATGCCCTTCTATATAATAACTTTAACCCTATCAAAATAGCCAGATAAATTAATATATACCCAAAAATTCGGCAATCTAGATCGTGGTGGGTACCATTTTAATCACATTTTGTCCCGATTAACCATTGAGCGTATACATTTTCAAAAATTCTTTAATATTTCCCGTCTACACGGTCAGAGGAATAAACACACCGAATTTCACGATTAATGTTTCAGCTGTGTTGTTGGTACCAGTTAAAATTAAACTATCTTTTCATGAGGGATGTACGCACCATTTTATGATACAAGCTTTATCCAATTGAGTGGTACCATTTGTATGCCTTTTTACACACTAACATACATGTCCGTACCAAATATCGAGATTCCAGATTCAAAAATCCCTTCTTTTCTCAAATTTCATTATCTATGAATAGTCTGGGCAGTGATCATGCATCAACATCATTCACTCAATCATGCAACTATTATATATATAGATGATGATATGGATCAAATATTTTATAAGAAAATAAAAAAAGTACAAAATTGTTTCGAGGTGCACTACGTGCCAATTATTTTATTACTTAGAACTTCTTACTTCTTCAAGAAACCGCCGAATCTGCTGCCATAACCGAAACCACCATAACCGAAACCGCCAATAGCAGAGCCGTAGACGGTAGCAGCGGGGGCAACAACAGCGGGGGCAGCATAAGAAGCAACTGGGACGGAAGCAGCATGGACCAAACCGGCACCATAACCGTAACCGGCGCCATAACCGCCATAACCGAAACCGGTGGCGACAGCAGCGGGAGCAGCATAGGTGGCAGCAGCAACTGGAGCGGCATAAGTGGCAGCAGCAATAGGAGCAGCATAAGTGGCAGCAGCTACTGGAGCGGCAGCGACAACAGTTTTGGAGACAGCGGCAACTGGAGCAGCATAGCTAGCAATAGCAGCGGGAGCGGCATAAGCAGCATGACCAACAACAGCGGGAGCGGCATAAGCAGCATGACCAACAACAGCGGGGGCAGCATAAG
Source organism: Polietes domitor (assembly GCA_947397865.1). NCBI lineage: Eukaryota > Metazoa > Arthropoda > Insecta > Diptera > Muscidae > Polietes > Polietes domitor. The sequence continues at coordinate 120,719,434 of OX377620.1, forward strand.
CAGCACCGCCAACAAAGGCGGGAGCAGCATAAGCAGCACCACCAACCAAAGCGGGAGCAGCATAAGAAGCACCTCCAATCAAACCGTTACCATAGTAACCGGCGCAGGCAGATGAAACCAAAACGGCCAAAGCGAAAATGAAGGATTTCTAAAATGACAAAATTCGATTAGTCTCTTAGTCTTATGTCATCCCATCGATTGTATCCAAAGATTCTCCACTTACCATGTTGTTGAGTAGTTCTAGTCTGGCGAATGAGTACCTGAAACTGGTGTCTAATTCGGAAATCTGCACATCTTTTATACCAAACGCTTAATCTAGAACGAGCGTCGAATGCATAAATCAATGCAGATACAAATGTCACATTCTTTTTATTGTCATTTAGGCAGTATAACTGGTGAAGATGCAATCTATGTATTTAATTTCTGCTCCAAACTTTCAATTTCTCGTTTAACTAAAATAAAAGCACAAACCACAAGCAGATTAGATCACTGGAATAGTCTATTATAGTGAATAACCGGCACAGTTATAAATAGCTTGCGAATAAATGATATACTATGGAAAGCTAGTGTTCAATATTATTAAATAAATTTTCTCTTGTTGAGTTTGAAACAGAAAACAAGTAAAAAGGCCTTAGTTTCAGCCGGGTCTAGTCTTATATACATTCGTATTGCATTTGACAGTAATACCGACAGATGAGAGGCTGTCGACTATATTTATTAGAAAAAATATTAAGTATGCTTACTGTTTTAAATAAATTGTTATGTTATAATATTGAAGAACTCGATGTGTAAATATATATGTATAAAAATAATACTTCAATTGCGATCAAAATGTGAATAGAAAGAAGACTTCAAAATTTGTCACTAAAAATTAGTGGTATTTTCAGCCGTCGCACTGTGGGGCCTCTGCCAGGAATCAGTGGCAAAAGTCAATAAACTGATAATACCAATTGATAGAGAACTTATTACCGATCAAAAATCCGAAAACCTATTCAAAATCGGACATAGATGCTTAAATTGTTTCATTTCTTCAGAACTCAAGAAAAAACAAAACAAAACGTGAAAAAATTATAAGATTCATAATTAAGTTACAGACGAACTATCTACCCAATTTGTACGTCTTTGGTCTCGTTTGAAGGGTACGTTAAGTGAAATGCAATAAAACAAAACTTGGTGGTTTCCGAGGCTTAGTTAACCAAAAATCGCAGTAATAAAAAGTACTATATTTTGATCGTTTTCCAACTTAGGTGGAATAGAACTAAAAAAGTTTTGCAAGACATTACTTTTAAGTGATTTAGTTCTCACTAATCTGCCGTATCCAATCAAAGTTGACTACCGATACTTGCCTATTCGCATGTTATTACAATAAAATTGTGGCACCTCCAACACAAATTTATCTTTTCGCATTTTATAAAGCAACATATTTGGAGTAATATGACCTTCAGAGTCTTGAAATTTTGTGAGAGTTAATTGGGTATTAATTTGGACAGTTGTGCAAAAGATTGGCGAAATTGGAAAAGGGGCGTGGTACCTCCCATACGAAATTAAAATCAATTATCAAATATATTCATTTCTATGACACTAAGAGTTCAGCAATTTTATGTGAATCCATCCACTATCAATCTGGGTAGTTGGGAGAAAATGGGCGGTATTGTTGAAAGGGGCGTGACACATACCATATGAAATTAAAACCAGTTACAGAGTATTTTCTCTTACATGACACCAAGTTTCCTGAAAATATGTTTGAGTTCATTATGTTTTCACTTGAGTAGGCAAGATACAAATGGGCGGGATTTGAAAGATGGGCATGACATCTTCTCTAAAAATAAGAATATGTATTCCATTATATGGCAACAGGAATCTTGAAATTTTCTGTGAGTTCATTAAGTATTAATGTGCAAATTTGGGTACAAAGTGGGCGGTACGAGAAAAGTGGGTGTGGCACCTCCCACATAAAGTAATTATATATCCCTATTAATATTATAAAAACTTTTGTCTCTTTTTGGAACTTCATGCAAATAGGATCTATAGGCTATATATTTTAAAAAGCTAACACTGGGGGAGGAAGGGGCGTGGCAAAACTGTTTTCAACAATAACTTTATAAAAATTAGTACATATATATTACTGAGCACGAAAAAACAATATAAACCGGAATTTTGATTTTTCGGTAAGTGTTTATACACTCCACGAGAGTATTATGACTTTGTGCATTTGTTTGTAACACCCAAAACGAAACGAGATAGATCCATCATTTATTATACAGATCGGCTTTGAATCACTTTCTGAGTCGATTTAGCAATGTCCGTCTGTCCATCTATTGTTGTAATCAAATTACCGGTCGCAATTGTTGTTAGAAACAAAATGAAACTTTGCACAACGATGTTTGATGGGATAAGGACGAACGCTATTTAATTTGAAGAAAATCGTTTCAGATTTAGATATAGCTCCCATACAAATTTGGCTCCCGATTTTACTCTTTTCACGCTAGATACCACATATTGTAACTGAATTTCTTCAAATTTGGCAAAATATCTTATATATCCACTTGAAACACCCGTGGTGAAAATTGGTCAGATCGGTTCAGATTTAGATATAGCCCCCATACAAACTTCGCTCCCGATTGGACTTTTTCTGCTCTAGAAACCACATATTTTATCAGATGTTCTTCAAATTTGGCAAACTATCTTATGTTTCAACTGGAAATACCCATGGTGAAAATGAGTCAGATCGGTTCAGATTTATATATAGCTAACATTCAAATTTCGCTCCCGATTTGACTTTTTCTGCTCTAGAAACCACATTATTTATCAGGTGTTCTTCAAATTTGGCAAAATATCTTATGTTTCAACTAGAAATACCCATGGTGAAAATGAGTCAGATCGGTTCAGATTTATATATAGCTAACATTCAAATTTCGCTCCCGATTTGACTTTTTCTGCTCTAGAAACCACATATTTTATCAGGTGCTCTTCAAATTTGGCAAAATATCTTATGTTTCAACTAGAAAAACCCATGGTGAAAATAAGTCAGTTCGGTTTAGATTTATATATAGCTCCCATAGAAATTTCGCTCCCGGCTTGACTTTTTCAGCCCCAGAAACCACGTGTTTTCAGAGAATTTCTTTAAATTGAGCATAACACGTTATACTTGAATTGGAAGAACCTATTGTGTAAGTGGGTCACATCATTCCATGTTTGGATATAGCCCCAATACAAATATTCTTCTCTATTTGACAAATTGGTTCAGGTCATATTAGCCTGTGATTAGGAAGCATACAAAAATCCTTCCCGTTTTCAATTTTTTTTGTCTGGTGAAGAGGGCGGGCTCAGTTAGTTAACTATAATTATATTATTAAGTATAGGATGCAATTTTACAACAAAATTACTTTTGTATTTCCCTATTTCAGAAGTTATGATTTTTGCAACGATAAAAGTTAGAAGGTCCCACTGCAGTGACGATTTCGTCAAGTTATAGTTTCATGATTTCAGATTCAGCCATTTGATTGATACCATTTCTCAAAAATCTAATTTCATTATTATAGCTACAGCCTATTGCTTAGTACCAGTTTTATACGTGGTTAGCCACTTTGACCTAAAAGTATGAATTTAGGAAATTCCTTTTATTTTGGGCATCAGAAGAATTACATGATTCTAGCTGCAGCCGTTTGATTGGTGCTATTTTTGTCCCCTATTGTCCCGTTTTCACCCAAAACGTACAAATTTCAAAAAAATAATTATTTATTTGTGCTATTACAGAGATAGAGGAATGTAAACACCAAATTTATTGATTCTAGCTGCAGTCCCTTAACCCTTTTCGTATTTTAAAGGGGGATGAGCCCAAATGGAGCACCCCAAAACACCTTACATATCTCCGACATGGTGGCGGGTCATATAAAGTACATTTCTGTAATTATATAAAAAATGCGATAAACTTACATTTTTATATTATTTTCAGCGTAAAATTATTTTTTGGAATACGTTCCACAAGACGGATGTGCAGGCAAGGCGCTTGCGAGACGTATTTAACTGACGAATTTATCTTCACATACTTATTCAAAAAGTCAAAAGTAACAAGATTGTATTTTTTTTATATAAGATACCTCATATAAAAATCCCACAATTCCCAAAACAGGGAAAATAAATCCCAAAAATTTGATTTTTTATATAAATAACCGTCATTCGTTAATTTCGATCAAATTATAGACCCACAATTTTCTAATCCAATGGAAACACCTTTCCCAACGTGCATGTGCAAATTCGTCAAGCTGTCTCAGAATTGATTCTGAAGACATTGATTGGGAACCACCGTGTGTGTCGTTTAGTTGTTACTATTTTTGTCACATATTGTCGTATACTAGTGGCTGCTGAGTTTATATAGAAATGCATTAAAATATTAAGGAAATTATGCTTCTTTTATATTTGCTATATTTGTTTAGTATTACAAACTACTACGTCCACTTATACTGACTGTTTTAAATAATCTAAGATATTTGAGACATTTCATGTTAAGCGGTAGCTACGATTGTTTTGTTTGTTTGTCTATGTATTCTTCTCATTAAAATGCTCTAAACATATTTTCGGAAAAAATAGAACTTTTCTTCTCGGGTTGTGACCAACACGACGTGATAAAATCCCCCGTTTGGAATGTGTCGTTCTATATTTCAACCGATTCTAATTAAGAATCGCTTATAAGTTCTGATTCTTCGATTCTAAGAACCGGACTGAAAACTAGTTGATCGGGGAATCGAGAATCGATTCTCGCCCTTGATTACCATTCACTAGTTGCTTGCTGTTGTCGTATCATTAGAACCATTTTTATTCACTTTGTCCCATTTCACCCGCTAAATCTTTTTTGTACTTTTTGGTGATTACACGTTACTAGTGGAAGAAACGAAACAAATTTCAAGTGTATAAAAATCAGAATTTTTCAAGAAATTGCTTAAACCATCTAAATATTAGGGTTATTTTCAGTCATTTTTTCTCTCTGGGCCGATTTCGCCCATTTCCAGAAGCTAGCGTGCTTTCAACAGACAGACATACAGACGGGCTTGGCTAAATCGTCTTAGAATTTTACCGGGATACAGAATATATATACTTTATGGCGCTCCGATGAATATTTCAAGGTGTTACAAACGAAATGACAAACAAAAATTTATTATTTCAAGTCACGCTTATAAGGCAAGGCTACCAACAAGTTTATACTATATATATCGAAATAATACTTCATGTCAATTCAAAAAGTAAATATAAGTCCGCAATCTTCAAAAAAATTAAATATCATAAATATTGATAGACAGTTGGTTGTATTTCCATTCGAATATGGAAAAATTCTTTTTATTTTGCGTGTCTATGCGGTCAGAGGAATGTATACACCGAATACTCTAAAATATTAGGGGTTATTTAGGGTATTTTCAGTCCTTGTGAGGAAAAAAATTTCCCTTTGGACCGATTTCACCCAGTTGCAATTCCAACCGATTTACGACTATAAGACGCATTTATGGAAAAATTGTCGCCCTAGCTCCTTTCGGTTAGATGCTAGCGTGCTTTCAACAGACGGACGGACGGACATAACTAGATCGTCTTAGAAGTTTATGATGATCAAGAATATACATACTTTATAGGGTCTCAGGGTTCAAGATGTTACAAATGGAATGACAAAGTTAGTATACCTCCATCCTGGAGGTATACTCAATTTTTTAGTGAAATTAAATAACTTCCAATGAAAATGAAATAACTCCCACTCCCATCGAAAAAGAAATTAAAAATTTCCCAACAAAATTTCAGTTTCTTCATTTGGGAGCTTTTTCATAATTCTAACAACAGATTGTGAAATAAAGCCAGTCGCATTCCAAAATCAATTTGATCCGTTTCCATTGGGTCTTTTGTCCCGCATGGGGATAGAGGTCATAAGACCTCAAAAGATGTTGGACATTCTGACTGGGTATCCATAGCTACATTAATTATTTAAAATATTTCCTAAAATGCGTCTTTTATTACTAGTATTTCGAAATTCTTTTGCTTTTCTCCAAACATTTTACCCGATGCAAATATGATACTTTTAGTAAATTTTTGTTCTTAACCCGTCGATCAGTGTTGTTTGTTTGTGTCAACGCATCAAACCTACACAACGATTCTTCTTCGGTTGATACATTAATCCGGCAAATAGTGAGAGACCACATCATCTTGCGATTCGATTTTCGAGATGAAACTTTCACGTTATCAGTGGTCCACACGAAAAGATTGAGTGAACATCTTGTGTGTGTGACCATATCACACGCTAGCACAACCCGTTTTTATTTTCAAAAAATTCGACTTTATCACTGTCCGATCGTGAACAGCCGTCCGTAAATGTCGGGGTTGCTTGATAAAAAGGTTACACAAATACTGCTACAAAGCGTGTTTTCGAGAATTGCACGTATTCAAACGTTCAAACTTAAACTATCATTACTTTAACGACCTATAAGAACATCAATTAGAGCAAGTGACGATACGTTAACAATATGGAAAAAATGTATTATCATGTGTACGTAAAACCGACACAAGTTGGGGGAATATGTACACGACTTTATTCCAAAAAAAAATACGCTCTTTTCGAGCAATCAGTAAAAAAATCCACTTATCACTTTGAATTTGAACCAGAAGGTCGCCAAAATAGCTACGTAGTCATAATAAACAAATTAATTAAATAGAAAATATTCATGTACAAGCCAGAAAAATAAAAAATATGAAAATATTCTCATATTTTTATACACTCCACGAGAGTATTATGTCTTTGTGCATTTGTTTGTAACACCCAAAAGCAAACGAGATAGACCCATTGTTAATTATACCGATCGTCTTAGAATCACTTTCTGAGTCGATTTAGCAATGTCCGTCCGTCTGTCTGTCTGTCTGTCTGTCTGTCCGTCCATCTATTCTTGTAATCACGATACAGCTCGCAATTGTAGACAGAACCAAATGAAACTTTGCACAACGATGTTTTTCGGGATAAGGACGAACGCTATTTAATTTGAAGAAAATCGGTTCACATTTAGATATAGCCCCCATACGAATTTCACTCCCGATTTGACTCTTTTCACTCTAGATACCACATATTACAACAGATTTTCTTTAAAATTGGCAAAACATCTTACATTGGAACTAGAAACACCTGTGGTAAAAATGTGTTAGATCGGTTCACATTTATATATAGCTCCCATACAAATTTCTCTCCCGATTTGACTTTTTTCGCTCTAGAGACCACATAATGTATCAGATTGTCTTCAGATTTGGTAAAACATCTTATATTTCCCCTAGAAACACCCATAGAGAATATCGGTCAGATCGGTACCGATTTATATATAGCTCCCATACAAATTTCGCTCACGATTTGAATTTTTCCGCTCTAGAAACCACATATTGTTTCAGATTGTCTTCAGATTTGGTAAAACATCTTATTTTCCCACTAGAAACTCCCATGGTGAATATCGGACAGATAGGTTCAGATTTATATATAGCTCCCATACAAATTTCGCTCCCGATTTGACTTTTTCCGCTCTAGAAACCACATAATGTATCAGATTGTCTTCAGATTTGGTAAAACATCTTATATTTCCACTAGAAACTCCCATGGTGAATATCGGACAGATCGGTTCAGATTTATATATAGCTCCCATACAAATTTCGCTCCCGATTTGACTTTTTCCGCTCTAGAAACCACATAAAGTATCAGATTGTCTTCAGATTTGGTAAAACATCTTATATTCTCACTAGAAACTCCCATGCTGAATATCGGACAGATCGGTTCAGATTTATATATAGCTCCCATACAAATTTCGCTCCCGATTTGACTTTTTCCGCTCTAGAAACTACATAATGTATCAGATTGTCTTCAGATTTGGTAAAACATCTTATATTCCCACTAGAAACTGCCATGGTGAATATCGCACAGATCGGTTCAGATTTATATATAGCTCCCATACAAATTTCGCTCCCGATTTGACTTTTTCCGCTCTAGAAACCACATAATGTATCAGATTGTCTTCAGATTTGGTAAAACATCTTATATTCCCACTAGAAACTCCCATGGTGAATATCGGACAGATCGGTTCAGATTTAGATATAGCCCCCATACAAATGTCGTTCCCGATTTGACATTTTCCTCTGTAGAAACCACATATTGTACTCGATTTTCTTTAAATTTGGCACAACATCTTATAATCTTATTAGAAACCCTATGCAGAAATTGGGTCAGATCGGTTCAGATTTATATATAGCTCCCATACAAATTTCGCTCCCGATTTGACTTTTTCCGCTTTAGAAACCACATATTGTATCAGATTGTGTTCAAATTTGGCAAAACAGCTTATATTTCATCTAGAAACACCTGTGGTAAAAATGGTGCAGATCAGTTCAGATCTATATATAGCTCCCATACAAATTTCGCTCCCGATTTGACTTTTTTCGCTCTAGAAGCCACATATTTTAACAGATCCTCTTCAAATTAGGCGAAATATATTATATTTGTTCAGATTTAGATATAGCCCCCATACAAATGTCCCCGATTTGACTTTTGACGCTTTAGAAATCACATTTGTACTCGATTTTCTATTCTAAATATAGCCCAAATTCAAATTTTGTTCCCATAAGTTTAACCGATTTTGGCCAAACTATACATTTTATATTTCACCTATTTTGTTCCAGTTTTCAATATATCCTCATACAAATGTCCTTTCCGATATAAAATTTTTTGTCAAACACATACATTTACAGGATACAAAAAACCTTCCCGTTTTCACTTTTCACCGAATTGAATTGTATTCGGATTGAAAGTGGAGTGTATCATAGAGTCGGCCCCGCCCGACTTTAGCCTTTCCTTACTGGTTTATTTTTCTGACTTGGCTGAGAGTGTTGTTCTCTTTTTTGAGTTTTTTGTTACGTCTTAATTTGGAGTCGGATTGCCATTATTAAAATTCAAATTCAAAATTTCATTGTCATTGCTCTTTATTTTGTCGTTCATTTTAGGTTAGTAAACAATTCTTGTAGTCTGTTATTGCTCTTCCTAATAAGAAATTGTAGACACTAGGATGGATCGGAATTATAGTAATATAGGTAATTTAAAGAAGTAAAAAATGCGTTATATACCCTCCACCATGGATTGCATTCCACAGAGGTTGTCGGTTTTCGTAGAAGTGCAGTAATATTACAGGAAAATATATATTTCTTAATATAGCCAAACCACATACAAATATTGAAAAAATAATTTTATAAATAAATATAATATTTTAATTATTTCAAACCACGCTTATATGGCAAGGCTACCAATACGTCAATTCAAAAAATAAATATTCTTATATTTATATCTTCAAAAAGCTTAAATACCATAAATATTGGTAGAGAGTGGGTGCTACAGTTGGTTGTATTTCCATTCTATTTTAATTCCAAAAGCACAAATTTTGAAAATCCATTATCAGACGTATAGAATGCAATATAACCTAACTTCATGATTCAACCAATTTTTGCCGTAAAAGAAAAAGTACGAATTTGGAAAAAAAACTTTTTATTTTGTGTGTATATGCAGTCAGAGGAATGTATACACCGAATTCCATGATTCCAGCTGCGCCCATTTGGTTGGTACCATTTTTACCCCCTTGACGTTTCTACGTTATACTTCGAATTTCATGACTCTAGCTGCGGTCATTTGATTGGTACTATTTTTATCCCCTTTTTTTATTTTAACCCCAAAAAGTGCAAATTTTGAAAAATCCGTGTATTTTACTTGTCTATGCAATCTGAGGAATGTATACACCGAATTTCATTATTCTCGGTACAGCCGTTTGGTTGGTACCATTTTTATCCCTCTATTCCCATTTTACCCCTTAAAAGTACGAATTTGGAAAAATACTTTTATATTATGTATCTACTCAATTAGAGGAATGTTCACACCGAATTTCGTGTTTCTAACTGTTGTCGTTTAATAAGTACCATTTTTATCCTTTTTTTCCCCATTTCACCCCCTACAAATAAGAATCACTTTATGGTGCATGTCTATAAGGGGAATGCTCATACCAAATATCAAGCAAATATAAACAGACATATTCAAAAACCAGTAAGGAAAGGCTAAAGTCGGGCGGGGCCGACTCTATGATACACTCCACTTTCAATCCGAATACAATTCAATTCGGTGAAAAGTGAAAACGGGAAGGTTTTTTGTATCCTGTAAATGTATGTGTTTGACAAAAAATTTTATATCGGAAAGGACATTTGTATGAGGATATATTGAAACCTGGAACGAAATAGGTGAAATATAAAATGTATAGTTTGGCCAAAATCGGTTAAACTTATGGGAGCAACATTTGAATTTGGGCTATATTTAAATCTGAACCGATCTTACCCACTTTCACCATAGTTTTGGTTAGTTAGATTATAAGATGTTGTGCCAAATTTAAAGAAAATCGATTAGAATATGTGGCATTTAAAGCGGAAAAAGTCAAATCGGGAGCGACATTAATATGGGGGCTATATCTAAATCTGAACCGATCTTACCCAATTTCTGCATAGGTGTTTCTAGTAAGATTATAAGATTTTGTGCCAAATTTAAAGAAAATCGAGTACAATATGTGGTTTCTACAGAGGAAAATGTCAAATCGGGAACGACATTTGTATGGGGGCTATATATAAATCTGAACCGATTTGACCTATTTTCACCATAGATGTTCTTAGTTTAAACATAAGATGTTTTGTCAAATCTGAAGACAATCTGATACAAGATGTGGTTTCTAGAGCGGAAAAAGTCAAATCGGGAGCGAAATTTGTATGGGAGCTATATATAAATCTGAACGGATCTGACCGATATTCACCATGGGTGTTTCTAGTGGAAATATAAGATGTTTTACCAAATCTGAAGACAATCTGATACATTATGTGGTCTCTAGAGCGGAAAAAGTCAAATCGGGAGAGAAATTTGGGAGCTATATATAAATCTGAACCGATCTAACACATTTTTACCACAGGTCTTTCTAGTTACAATATAAGATGTTTTGCCAATTTTAAAGAAAATCTGTTGTAATATGTGGTATCTAGAGTGAAAAGAGTCAAATCGGGAGTGAAATTCGTATGGGGGCTATATCTAAATTTGAACCGATTTTCTTCAAATTAAATAGCGTTCGTCCTTATCCCGAAAAACATCGTTGTGCAAAGTTTCATTTGGTTCTGTCTACAATTGCGACCTGTATCGTGATTACAAGAATAGATGGACGGACGGACGGAAAGACAGACAGACAGAGAGACGGAAATTGCTAAATCGACTCAGAAAGTGATTCTAAGACGATCGGTATAATTAACAATGGGTCTATCTCGTTTCCTTTTGGGTGTTACAAACAAATGCACAAAGACATAATACTCTCGTGGAGTGTATAAACTTGCTTAAATACGCTAAAATATTAGGGATTATTATGGGTATTTTTAGTCCTTGTGAGGGAAAATTTTTTCCCTTTTGGGCCGATTTCGCCCCGTTTCAATCCCAACCCATCTACGAATATAAGACGTATTTATAGAAAATTTGAAAGTTCTAGCTCATTTCGTTTAGATGCTAGCGTGCTTTCAACAAACGGACAGACGGACGGACGGACATGGCTAAATCGTCTTAGAATTTTATGACGATCAAGAATATATATACTTTATAGGGTCCCAGGTCGATATTTCAAGGTGTTACCAACGGAATGACACATTGATTTACTCTCTGAGTCAAAGTTGTAGCTCTTGTCATAAAGAATAAAATTGTGAGCAAAAAACGTCCTCTTCAAGTTCAAAATCGCAAAAAAAAACTTTAAAATATACGATTATTTAAACCATTTTCCCCTGTTCAAAATTCAAGGAAACATTCGACTACAAAAATGTATAAGAACAATTTTCTAGAACATATGAACTTCCTAGGAATGATTCTTTACACCGTTTATGTAGGAGAAATATATCTTGCAGGACTGTTTCTGTTAATGGTCAGTCCGACTTCAGTGCGTATGAGTTATATTATCCTTAAACAACATCACGTATACGCCACCTACATACACTACTTCGATTTGTTCGACGACATTTGCGATTTTGACCTTGAAGACGAATTATTTTTGATTTTATATGTTCACAATTTTTATACCCTACACCACTTTGTGGACTAGGGTATTATAAGTTAGTTTCGCGCAAAATGTGTGTAACACCTAGAAATAATCGAGCTAGACCCACCTTTAAGTAGAATCACCAGCTGATTCGATCTAACGATGTCTGTCCGTCCGTCCGTCTGCTGTCCATCTAAGCTTGTTCGCACTCAATTGTCGCAATTGTTTTCCGATTATCGTGAAATTTTGCAGAAGTTATTTTTTTGGCCCAAGGACCATCGGTATTGAATTTGACTTTTTCCGCCCTATAAAGCACATATACATAGTACCCGATTTTCTTCAAAATTGGCTTAACACCTTATAATCAAACTAGAAATACCTGTGGCGACGGCGGGTTAGATCGGTTCAGATTTAGATATAGCCCCCATACAAATGTCGCTCCCGATTTAACTTTTTCCGCTTTAGAAACCACATATTGTACCCGATTTTCTTTAAATTTGGCACAACATTTTATAATCGAAATAGAAACACCTATGGTGAAAGTGGGTAAGATCGGTTCAGATTTAGATATAGCCCCCATACAAATGTCGCTCCCGATTTGACATTTCCGTTTTAGAAACCACATTCACATTTTCTTTAAATTTGGCACAACATCTTATAATTCAACTAAAAACCTATGCTGAAAGTGGGTAAGATCGTTTCAGATTTAGATATAGCCCTCATACAAATGTTGCTCCCGAATGTTTAACCGATTTTGCCAAACTTTACATATTCAATTTCACCAATAAACATACATGGTGAAAGTGGGTCATATCGTTCCAGGTTTCAATATACCCCCATACAAATGTCCTTTCCGATTTAACATTTTTTGTCAAACACATACATTTACAGGATGCAAAAATCCTTTCCGATTTCAGTTTTTACCGAATTGAATTGTAATGAGATAGAAAGTCCGCCCGTCTTTACCCTTTCCTTACTTGTTTGGGTGATGCCCATATGACCATACTTTGGTATAACTCAAATGGGGCCCCATTCTGATCTATTACAGCTCTAGAAACTACATCTTACATCGGACCAAATTTTGCATTTTTTTCATCAAATTTTGCAGATCATTATATTTTTCAACTAGGAATACCTACCGTGAATGAGAAATATATAGGCCCATGTTTTGGACCAGGACCAAAATGTTGTTATAGGCCCCCTTTTGAAATGTCGGTCCGATTCATCCTATTACTATTGTATAATTTGTATTTGTCTGTCGGATAATTGGATCAATTAAAATATTATTAACCATATTCGTTAAATATGATTAAAGATGAATTTATAGTAACTGTATAATTTATATGAGCTACTTAAAATTGCTCCCACGAAATACCTGGGTTTAGTAATCAAAGTGAGGTACATACGCATGGAGTGGTGTAGGGTATTACATAGTCGGCCACGCCCGACTTTAGCCTTTCCTTACTTGTTATTCTTTATGAAAAGAGCTACAGCTTTACCTCAGAGTGTAAATCAAGTCGAATCAATACAAGTTATAGTTATACTCCTAATAAAGGTCCCATTTTGAATCGCACGTTTCCAAAACTGCGTCAATATTATTTCGCAGGCGCAATTTTTTTTATTTTTCGAGAAAAAGGAATAATTTAGATTCGTTTAATGTCCTTCCGGAATCATTTTTGAACTGACCTCCCGGTAGGTCCTCTCCATAATTGCCAATACAAAAAATATATATTTGCAGAAGTTATCAAATTGCAAAGCATCGATTAGAAAATGAAAGTCGTATCTTCGACCGTATGCTTACGTCAATGAATGCCGTGATCAGGTCCCAGCTTCTCCAATCAAAATAACTTTTCTTACATCCGTTTTGGTACAAAACTCTAGACTAGTGGTCCATGTTAAATTGTGTCGTAAAACACTATTAAATCGTTTAAAATTATTAAATTATCCTTCGGTTTCATTCCAAATGTCAGGGAGTTAATAAAAATGTTTATTTTTTCATTTGAAATTTGTTCGAAAAAAATAGCTATGTGCTGGAGAACACATAGCTACTTTTGATAAGAGTTTTTATACCTATAACACATATCTACTTTTGCTACAATCTGAACCAATTAAAATATCAAAAAAGCTTTGGTGGATAAACGTAACATGAAATTAGATTTCAAATGCAACAATAAAATTTTCTTCGAAAAATTACACGTAGCTACTTTTGCTACGACGGCGACGATATGGAATATTTTTTAAAGTTTTTAACTTTTTATTTATTTTATTTTGTTTTTCGAAATGGTTACATTAATTAATTTTTCTGAAACTTTAAAGTAGTGTTCTTATGTCTTTTCTAGTGACTGTGTGAGCTTGAAAGTGGTGAAATGATAGCTTCTATTTTTTATGATATTTTTTTTATTTTCGTATTTTTGCGAGGTATATACAGGCGATAAAAATATGGGTCGGCCAAATAACTTTTTTTTTTTGAAAATGCTATAAAAAAACTACTGAATATTTTCTCAAATTTCTTTTTTTATTTGAAAGTACAATCCTTCCGGTTCAACTGGCTGCCTTGGGCACCCCACAAATAATAGTCCAACGGTTGAATAGTTGAAAAAAAAAATGTTAGATGGCGGACCCTATATAGCTCCCACATATTTCAACAAATAATTTTTTTTTTTGAAAATGCTATAAAAAAACTACTGAATATTTTCTCAAATTTCTTTTTTATTTGAAAGTACAATCTTTCCGGTTATTAATGGAAAATAATTTCATTCAAATGGCTGCTGAGGGCACCCCACAAATAATAGTCCAACTGTTGAATAGTTGAAAAAACGTTAGATGGCACACCCTTTACTTAAAATCCATCTATATAAGTTTATCATTAATTATGTTTATTCTTTTTTATTTTTTAAGGAGGATATTTGAAAGTATTGTTAACAGATGAAGTATGAATTATTTTTAACAGATATTAACTTATAAAGAGTTTAGTTAAAATAAAATAACTTTTCTACTTAAACATAAATAAACAATATTATTTTAAATTTCCAAGTTATTATAGAGATTCAGGGAAAGAAGTTTACAATGCAAAACCCTAGACATTTAATTAATAATTAAGATGTCAAAAGATAAAAGTAAACTTAAATTTAGGAATATAGAGCTCGTATATGATCGTATGATGAATATGAACATTTTTCATTAAATTTTTGTGTTAGGTTATTTAATCTATCTTTATCTAATGATACATTATATCGTGAATGAAGACGAACAGTTGAAAAGTGGTATGGCAAATTACACATCATTTTTAAGATTTTATTTTGACTTATTTGCAAACGTTTTATGTGGCAATCTGAAGCATCGTGCCTTACGGGAGCGCCATAAAAGAGGATAGCGTGAAATATCACTTTCAAAATTATAAGCTTGTTTTCAATGCTTAATTTAGATTTTCTATTAATGAAAGGATATACAACTTTAACAGTAGTATTGATTTTGTTTATAGTATAGCTTATGTGGTCTCTGAATATCATTTTTTGGTCAAGAATTACGCCTAAATATTTAACTTTTTGTTCCCAAGGGACACTAACGCCGCCAATCTTAATTTCTGAATTAGGTAAGAAACAGTTTTTTTCTTTTTCTTGTGAAGTAAATGGCTTGGGTTTTGGATGCATTTACTACAATCTTCCATTTGTTGAAATAATCAATAACGTCATCTAACGATTTCTGAAGATTGAACAATATATCAGACGAATATATATTTGAACTCAAAATCGCTGTATCATCTGCGAAAATTGATGATTCACATCCATCTAATAAAGGAAAATCATGAGTATAAATATTATATAGAATGGGAGAAAGGCAAGACCCTTGAGGACACCCAGCAGGCACCGTGTAATTGTTTGATTGTTTATCTCCAATATTAACTCTAAAAGTTCTATTTGTTAAAAAACTTTTGATGATTTTTATTGTAGGTATATCTAACCCAATTTGCATCAACTTGTGTATCAATGCGTCGTGCCAAACTGAATCGAAAGCAGACTTTATATCTAATAGCACCATAGCGGTTGATTTACCTACATTAAAACTATTTTTAACAATATTTTTAATCCGAGTTAATGGTTGCGTGGTATTGTGTTCGGAACGGAAGCCGAATTGCTGGTTGGGTAAAATATCTTTGTCATTTATGTAATTGACTATCTTTTTTTGATGATTTTTTCCAAAACTTTGCTCATCGTGTTTAGAAGACTGATTGGCCTATATGACTCTGGATTTGAACTATCTTTTCCAGGTTTAGAAATGGCAATAACTTTAGATTGTTTCCAAGTATTTGGAAAATAGCATAGATTTATGCAAGCATTAAACAGTTTTAACAGCAATTGTAAGCCGCTATTTGGGAGAGACTTCAAACATATATTTGATATTCTGTCAGAACCAGGACACTTTTTGTTTTTGAGACTTTTTAAAATCTTTTTGATTTGTTCTATAGTGATCATTTCTTCATTTTGAATATTTTCACCGCCTATGTTGAGACTAGATATTGACTCAGAAACTAATTGTGTTGTGTTTTGGTTGCTTAGATTGGCAGAAATATAATGATTTGAATGGAACTGTTGCGCAAGCTTTTCAGCTTTTTCAAAGTTGGACGTATAGAGACAATTATTTTGTTTAAGGGATGGAATGAATTTTATTTTCTTCCTGACTATTTTGGATATATTCCAAAAAGTTGATGAAGATTTTTTTAGACTTTTTAACATAAAGTTCCAGTTAGAATTTCTAAAACGAAATATAGCGTTACGTAATGTTGTGTTCAAAGAATTCATTTCCAACTTATAATGCGTGTGTCTATATCTTATCCAATTTCTTCTTGAATTGTTGCGCAGAGTAATTAAATTTAGAATACTCCTAGGAAGTCGTTTGACATAGTTCGAAAAAGATGTTATTTTGGGTACAGCAACATCCATGGCGTTTAATATCAACGAAGTAAATTGATATACCAATTTATCTATATCTTCAATATTGTTTATTGATATATCCAACAAATGTGAGATATTTTGATTTATAAAACTTCTGAATACTTTCCAATCTGCATTCTTGTAATTATATCTTAAATTAATTGAAGATTTATACGAAGAATTATATGTTGTTTGGACCGGTAAGTGATCCGAATCTAAAGCGTTGAGTGTTAATGCTGCAGACAATTTGTCCCGAATATTTGTAATAAAAAAGTCTAAAACAGACGGACTTGCACTATTATTAGATGGTATATACGTAGGTTCAGATGGGTATATTAATCCAAACGTATTTAATGTTGTCAAATCATGAAGAATATTTCCCCAGCAGTTCGATCACAGACAGCCCCATTCCCGACTCCTGCAATTAAAATCTCCGCCCAGAATATAGTTTCCTTGAATTCTAGAAAACTTTCTAAGATCCGATTTAAACTGAATCTTTTTAAGATCTGAAGGTCCCGACGATCCACCAGGGAAATAACAGCTATATATGTTTATTTCTGTATTATCACTTAATTTAATTTTTACACCAATGTTTTCGATCAAGGAAGTATCGAATTTAGGCAGTAATTCGTGACAAATATTCTTCCTTACCACGGCCGCTACACCTCCACCTCTAATCAACTCTCTGTCACTACGATAACAATAAAAATTTGGATGCTTCATTATTATATCACCCTTCATCCACGTCTCGTTTACTAATGCAACATCTATATTTTCTCTAATTAGATGTTCAAAAAATTCATATAATTTGTTTCGGATTCCTCTTGAATTCCATATCATTATTTTAAGCAACCTATTATTCATGTTAAAAATTTAAATGCTAAACTTGTAATAACATTAAATTGATCGGTTTTAGTTTTACAATTCTTTAAATTATCAATTAATTCTATAGTTAAAGACTTGAGCTCATCTATAGAAAATAAATCACTTCGAGCATTAGTTTGTGAATGCATGTTATTTGATGCTATAATGTTAGACCAACTGTTGGAATGAGTTGGTGCTGAAGGCAAATTCTGGACGACACCTCGTTGAATATTTGGACGTTTAGATGTTGAATATCTATTTTTTAGGTTTACGTAGCTTGATCTGCTAGGACAATTTGCATCGTTTGATGTATGTTGGCCGTTGCAATTTGCACATTTGGTAACAGTGGAATTACAAGACGATGTTGCGTGAGATCCTGCACATTTTGCACAAAATGTTTTAACGTTACAATGTTGTGAGCCATGGCCGTACATTTGGCAATTGTAACATTGAGTTATTTTGTTCTGTTGCCTAGATTGGTAGTTCCACTTTACTCTTATATATTCAATGCTGCTATAATTTTCCCTCAGTTGTTTGAGAGTAATTGAACCTTTCTTGAAATATACAATATAAAGTATGACTTCAGTGTTAAAATTAGACTTTTTAAATACTGATTTGACATCAAGAACTCCCAATCCAGCTTTACATAAATCTGATTTAACTTTGTTGTTGTCCATTTTATCCAGACCTGATAGAATTACTTTATAAGTTCTATTGTTTTTCGACATGTATGAAAAATACTCGATGTTATTTTCTTTTAAATATTTTGTGACGGTGTCATAATCATATTGTAGTTCACAGAAAAGTTTGTGACCGATCGATATTTTTCTTATCGAGTATTTCGTTATTTTAATTGTTTTACATATTTTATGAATATCATCTGTGCTTCTTTTTAAAATGGTAACAGGCGGTATTTGTCTTTTAACAACGACAGGCGTGGGATCGCCCATAGCATCATCTGTTTTTTCACTCTCATTTAATGTTTGAAGTGGATGATAATAGTTCGAACTTGTCACTCGATGTGACGTCGACGGCCCGGCGTCGTTATCATCGAGTTTCTTTCTCTTTCTCTCTCCCGAACCCAGAGAGTAATATTCTCTCACAAAGCGCACTCAAGAATTTACAATGCAATTTGAATTTGTTTATTTTGTTGTTGTTCTTTGACGGATTAACCGCAATGCAAAAAACGAAATGAATGTTTGTGAACATAAACGTCCGAGATTTGTGTTCACAGTACAAACGCACAAGACAGACTGACGAACATACAAAAAAATGAGAAGTACTTCCAATAGTGCATTTTAATCGCATCCTAAGATGCAGAATGAACATATTATCCTCTTCTCAGAAAGTTATTTTAATAAACGTCTACAAATGATATTAGAATTTCCGAATAATTTATTTTGTAAGCTTTGCTGCCCTCGTACAAATATAATATTTTGTATTTTATTTCTATAACAGCCCCATGTCAAATTCTTTATTGAAGATCCAATTTTTCACAAGATGGGACTATATTTCACTATTGTTGTTGCTGGTGTATGTTTTTTTTGCTGGGTTGTGAATCTAAATTTCCCAATCCAAATTTGAAAATTTTGCATTCCGTCCTACAAGAAAATACTATTGTAGAGATCATGGTTTCACGCATTTCAGCGTGGGACTAATGTTATTGGTTACAATTTCAAAATGATTCTCAAAAATTAAAACGTTCTGAAGAAATATAATAAATAATTAATATTCAAGAGTTCATGAATTACGAAGTAAATATTACTCTTAAAATGATTTTAAAATCATTCGTTCTTTTTTAGACCGGTATTATCCTAGACCTACTCATATAGAATTTAGTTTCTAGTTTGCCTTGTTTTCGATTTTTTTTATAATTTATGTTTATCATAATAATACAATCTGGGTGAATCCTTTCATTACAAAATTAAAAAGTGCAAAATTGTTTCGAGGTGCAATACGTGCGAATTACTTTATTACTTAGAACATCTTACTTCTTCAAGAAACCACCGAATCTGCTGCCATAACCGAAACCGCCAATAGCAGAGCCGTAGACGGTAGCAGCGGGGGCAACAACAGCGGGGGCAGCATAAGAAGCAACTGGGACGGAAGCAGCATGGACCAAACCGGCACCATAACCGTAACCGGTGCCATAACCGCCATAACCGAAACCGGTGGCGACAGCAGCGGGAGCAGCATAAGTGGCAGCAGCAACTGCGGCGGCGTAAGTGGCAGCGGCAATAGGAGCAGCATAAGTGGCAGGAGCTACGGGAGCGGCGGCAGCGACAACAGTTTTGGAGACGGCGGCAACTGGAGCAGCATAGCTAGCAATAGCAGCGGGAGCGGCATAAGCAGCATGACCAACAACAGCGGGGGCGGCAGTTTTTATGAAATTTCTAGAATTTCTTGTAATTTTTGTCGGAATCTTTCCAAATCAAAGGGCAGATTTTATATTTGCTAACACTGTCCAAAACATAAGTTGGGAATTTGGATATATTTTGAAAATTAGTCAAGATATTTTGGGTGTCTGGGAAATTTCACAAACAGAATCTTGTTTTACTCGACAATACCTGTAATCAATTTAGGGGTTTTATACTCTACAGAGTAGGAGGGTATATATCATTTGGGATAGAAAAAATGTGTTACGCATTTAAGGAGTGACTAAAGACCTAAGTATGTTTGGATCAAACAATATTAACAATATTATTATAGTTCAGGACATTTTTAGTGTAAACATAAATGTTACGCTATTTTGTTTGCATTTATTTTGGTTCAAGACCAAAGGTTGTGCTGAAGTTTTCAGCAGAACCCAAAATTAGCAAAAAGGCAAAGTGATACCTTTATTGTTGCAGCTAAAAGTTGACTGCGCAGTTTCGATGGTTTTGGGGGTTCAAAACCCCCCCCCCCCCGGCCCCGGAGAGGTTTCGAACATATACTTTCCAAAACTTTCTAGACTTTCTGAAGCAATAAAATATAGAATTTTTAAGGTCTTTTTAAAATAACTCGCCTGAAATGGTAATTTTGCAGTAAAATCATAAAAACACGAAAATTACATAAAAAATCGTAGACACTTTCTTGAATTTCGGACAAAGGTTACGAAAAATACAAACAAACTAAACGAATTGTGCCAATTGTGTAGTGAGAATTTCGCTAATGGACACCAAATTGTTCGGAAACGTTTAATTTTTATTAACTGATACCACTTCTTCACATTCGACTACAGCAATATCTTATGAACTTTTAATTGTGTACTAAACTAAAAGTTTGAAAATTTAATAACAAAATATTTTAACAATTTTAAAAAAGTGTAGATAAGAATCACTATGATATCATAATGAAATCTAAAAACATTCTTAATAGAAGCTTGATGATTGTAGAGCTCTAAGATGTAACATTTGCGATGCGACATTGTTATGGAGCTGTATCTAAATCTGAACCGATGTGTCCTATTTTCTTCACTGATGCAACAACAACGGCTTCTGTTACTTCTAATGTTTTGGTAGTTTGCAATGATAATAAAAATCCATTTAGACAAAAGAAGAAAACTGTTTGATATAAACATATTTCTCTTTGTTAATGTACAACAAGTGATGGCATGTTTACCGGACACAAACTAATTTTTCCCACAAAAGAAATTCAAAAACGATGTTTAATTTCGTTTCTACGTAATGCATTTTTTCTCTGCGTGTAGGACTCTATTTTAAAATCTACTTTAAAGTTGCGAAACAATAAGAAATGAGTTTTAACTTAATCAAATTTTTGTTATATTTCTCACTTGTGTAAAATATTTTTCAGAGTTAGTATTTTTTTTTGAACATATACAAAAGAGAGAATATAATAGAAAAAAATAGATAAATAGAATTTCTAGGTGTTTCTTCATGCATTTCATCGAGTACTGTTATAAAAATGATTAAACATTTTTTATTATGCGTATAAAGATTTTGAGTAAACCTCCTTTTGCTCATGTCCTATATAAATTAAAAACCCCAAAAGTCATTAGACATCCTATTCAGACCCATACTTTGCCAAAAAGCATATCCAATTTTCTGCATTTATCATAGAAAACAAGTAAGGAAAGGCTAAAGTCGGGCGGGGCCGACTCTATGATACACTCCACTTTCTATCCGAATACAATTTAATTCGGTGAAAAAGTGAAAACGGGCAGGATTTTTGCATCCAGTAAATGTGTGTGTTTGACAAAAAATGTTAAATCGGAAAGGACATTTGTATGGGGGTATATTGAAATCTGGAACGAAATAGGTGAAATATAATATGTCCAAAATCGGTTAAACATTTGGCAGCAACATTTGAATTTGCGCTATATCTAAATTTGAACCGATCTTACCTAATTTCTGCATAGGTGTTTCTAATTGGATTATAAGATGTTGTGTCAAATTTGAAGAAAATCGGGTACAATATCTCGTTTCTAGAGCGGAAAATGTCAAATCGGGAGCGACATTTGTATGGGGGCTATATCTAAATCTGAACCGATCTTACCCACTGTCTGCACAGGTGTTTCTAGTTGGATTATAAGATGTTGTGCCAAATTTAAAGAAAATCGGGTACAATATGTCGTTTCTAGAGCGGAAAATGTCAAATCGGGAGCGACATTTGTATGGGGGCTATATCTAAATCTGAACCGATCTTACCCACTTTCTGCACAGGTGTTTCTAGTTGGATTATAAGATTTTTTTATTATTTATTTACAAGAATTTAACTTATAATTATAAATTACAAACTAAATTTAAGAAAATAGGCATTGGCATCTAAGGCCTTATTGCCTAGTGAGAAAATGGAGGGATTAGCATAACTTATGTCTTCATTAAATTTACCATATTAAACCAGTCATTTCCAGATACTTAAATAACTTACTAACAACACCAGCAATATTAAGGTCCAACAAATTAGAAGGTTTCATTGTGCCGAAAATGTCCGTTTTGACATTATGAAATACTGATCCAAAATATGATCAATAGAGATTGTACAAATATTACCAAATTTGCATATGGAATAAAGTGTCTTGTCAATATATCTTTCATGAGTAACTTTGTTATGTCCGAGTCTTAATCAAGGTAGTTTTGCAACGTGAATTATTTTTATGTTTCGTAGTGTGATCTGTGCCGCGTAAATATTTCTTGTATTTGTGTGATTGTTCATATTTTTTTTTTTTTTTTTTTTTTTTATTTTTTTTTCAAATCTGGATTTATTTATAACTTTTTCTTTTTCTTCACAAAAAAATCTATGTTGCTCCAATTTAATTTTTTTTTTCATATCCTACAAAGTGATAACAATGAAATGTGTCCTACTCGCCACAAGGAGCCTGTAATCTGACTATCCAAAAAAAAAATGATATTATCATACACAGACTTTCCCCTTTAAAACCCATTCTGATGACTACTGAGTAGTTTATTCGATTCCATAAACCACTTGAGTCTGTTTGCTACAATCTTGTCCATGATCTTAGAGCAACAAGGATTTAACGATATAGGTATACGATTTCAATAGAGTTTTATCAGAATCTGGTTTGTGTACCGGTATGACCATCAGAAGCATTCTTAATCATTCCATACTTTATCCGAGCCCAATCGGATGTCCCCTTGAGAGAATATAAAACACTACTCTACTCAATTTTCCAATGGGAGTCTCAATGCACCTAAGTCCGAATAGTATTCCATTCTGAACCGATGTATTGTTCAGGTGAACCAAATGTAAGGCCAATGTGAGAACATGTGTTGGAGACCCATTATTTAACATAATATAATTGGAATTATTTAAAAATCTGCCTAATAAGCTAACATCATTAAATTTGTTCTCTAAATTATGTAAAGTAAAATCCCTGTTAGGAGGAATGTTTGCCGATGTAATTACAAAATTTATTTTGTATTTTCCAGTAGCAAACACAATGTCAAAACTACATACTGGACCTTCCACCTTGTGTACGATTGTGTTGTGTATTAACAGCGCTGTGCCTACGAATGAAGTATGATAATTATTAACATTATAAAGATAATATCCAGCTGGAATATGAATGTTAACTATATCTCTTAGGTGAGTTTCCTGTAAAGATATTATATCAACAAAAGAAGTTAATTATAGTTATGCAAATACCCCTTCATATTCTACTGAACTAATTTGACAGACATATTAAACAAAGGAAGAAAATAAAACAAATTTAAGAAAATAAACTATATAAACTTATTTTTTAGGGGTAATACAATTAAAATCAAAAGAGTCATCAGATAACATATCATCACCTTGTGTTGTTACTTTTTTTAAAGTTTTACCACTATTTTTTGCCTTCAGTTGTTTCTTCAAACGATTTGATATAGCTCTTGGTAAAATCTTCACTTGATTTTTAGCTGGAACGCTGACCACCTCCTTACCCTTTGGCACAGTTGCTCCCTTGCTAACAGTCATATTCTTAACAGATGAAGCACTGCTAACATGTACTGCATTATCACTATTTTCGTACGAAGAAGAAGCAGCATTACTGTTGATGACATTCTCTCCCTCCGAGAGAATAGTGTCTGGAATATCCATATATTCAGCCTGTGATGATGTTGTTGCTGTTGCTGAGTCTTCCATATTCATATTTCCACTCTGTGATGTCATTGCTGTTGCCATGCAGGGCATAAGTGATGGGTTGTTGTTGTTTTCTTCTGCATTGCTCCCATTTGCAAAAATACCAAGAGAGTTGTAATTTACTATCGGTCTGCCAATTGTTGCATATGTTGAAGTGAGTTGATGATTTTCTCTATAGATTTTTTTTTGCTGTTTTTATGTCAACTTTTTTAACAGTTTTAATAGCTTGTATTTCTTTTTCTTTTATAAATATGGGGCACGTTTTGTCCAAGGTATTGTGGTTTCCGTATTCCATGTTACTACTTTTGCAATTTATACAGGCTTTTGCAAAGCTGCATTGTTCATTTTTGGTTTCATCAATATGTTGAGGTGAAGAACAATTTGGGCACATCTTAGCACCATTACAATATTTGGTGGGATGTCCGAATTTAAAACAGGCGTAGCAGCGAAGAGGATTTGGAATGTATGGTCTAACAAAAACTTTCTCATAACCCAGTGAAATGTCTTCCGGTTTTTCTCCCGTGGAAAATGTGAGAATGAGTAAACCAGTTTCACTTGAATCTTTTCCAATCTTCTTTATGATCTTTCTGACTTCAAATACTTTTTGTGGTCTTAATTCATCAACAATTTCGTTTTCAGGTACACCTCTCAAGTCATTTGAGTAAATAACACCCTTTGAATAATTCAGCGAATTATGCTCCGTTATTTCGACGTTGATAGTGGGTCCCAGATTCGTTAATTTCAAGAGTTTCACGGCTTGTGTTAAATTCATTGTCTTGATTAATATGCAGCCATTTCTCAATTTCTTGCACATCTCCACTTCTCCGCAACATCCATCAATAACTCTTTTGATTAAAAATGGAGACACATTTGACAAGTCTCCACTCTCTGCTCTCTTCATCACCAAATATTTGGTACCTGGATTGTTGTTCTCCAATTCGTTCATTCTACCACTCTCGTACAGTTTTTTCCAATTGAAATTGCAGTTACGGATATTTTAAGAACACTGAATTATTTAATTTGTCTTGATTGCTCAAATGTTCTGTTTTTTTAATCTATTATTACTTATATTATAACGATTTAGAACATGAAAATCACTGCTATCAAAGACTATTCCGTTAGTTGTTAGATTAACACACGGTCGTTGTGATACTCTACAAATTAATCCGAAATGCGACTGTTTACTTCGAGCTTACAATTGAGACTGACCCTAAAATTTAATTACATGTA